>WUAM01000038.1:1047896-1077047 GCA_024336885.1 Actenoides hombroni
AAAGAGAAAAGAGAAAAGAGAAAAGAGAAAAGAGAAAAGAGAAAAGAGAAAAGAGAAAAAAGAGAAAAGAGAAAAAAGAGAGAAAAAAGAGAAAAGAGAGAAAAAAGAAAAGAGAGAAAAAAGAGAAAAGAGAAAGAGAAAAGGAGAAAGAGAAAAGGAGAAAGAGAAAAAGAGAAAGAGAAAAAGAGAAAGAGAAAAAGAGAAAGAGAAAAAGAGAAAGAGAAAAAGAGAAAGAGAAAAAGAAAGAGAAAAAGAAAAAAGAAAAAGAAAAGAAAGAACCCTACCAAAAAGCATGTATGATTTCGTCCTGAAACTAAGCAATGGCTGAGTAGACCATAGAAAAGAGCAAATGGACTAACAAAGAGCTGTGCTGTTGAGTTGTTCCTAAGGAGGCCTGTAGCTAACAGAATGGTTTAAAACAGAACAGGGACTGAGAAGAAGGCTGTGAACCCCACACTACTGCTTATGGATACAGACAGTCCTGCTAAAGTCAAGGGGACAATTGCTGCGGACAAAGAGTCAATCAGCACACGAACACCACAGAGGCTGGCTATGCGAGTGACACCAGTTCTCCCATTCACCAGCACCGTGAAGAGGAGCATCTCAGGTGGCTGCATTGCCCAGCACCACCCGCTCAGCACCGACAAATCCCTAACACGGACTGTGTGCACAGGCTAAAGATCCTATCTCAGGGCACTAGAAAACTCCTACATTATATGCTAACAAACTCTAGCAAAATTGAAGGTGAGGGAGAAAGAAAGAAAAAATCCCAAAGTTTCCTCTGCTTTTTCTTGTGAAATGGATCAGGGAAAAGCAAGGTTACTCACCCCAGAGGAGTCACCCATTTCCCTTCTCGGCTGCAATCCCTCAGAACAGTTGGGCAGTACCTCCAGAGGGTCAAGACAAATTTAGCTAGCCCTGACCCCAAGTATGGCATACCACCCAGTCCTATAAAAAAAGTAAGAAGAAAGTACTTTGCCCATCTAAAAATGTTTTTAATCACAGGCAAAAAAAAAAAAAAAAAAAAGTTAAGAAAACATGAACTTACAGCTTTTAATAAACCTCAGCTGGTACTAGTTCAGTTGTGTTCACACAGAAGGTGCATGAATAAATACTCTAATAGGGCCTGCCATTTGACCTACTATTGCAAACAGATGTACACCGAGGGTTAACCAGAGAATGTGTGCCCTAATGACTATTAGCAGAATTATGATGGCACGGAACTCCACGCCTTTCTATTGTACACTAATTCACCCATGTCTTCAGCACAGATGGTCTGGTCAAACCACTATTCTCCAGGATGTCAAAGAAAAAATTCCTGTCATTTGCAATTATGCAGCATCACAAATTGGCAAAGGGAAAATAGGGACAATATCTTCCAAAGGTACAAACAACAAGCTTACTGAGATAACCTGAATGGATTGTCTAGCAGGAAGTACAAAGTATTCACGTATAGACTTGATTTATTCTTCCAGAAATCTCCAGGCTTCCTTCTGCCCAACACTGAAGAAAGAGTGTCTGAACAGTTTATAGAAGTTATGTTGTAGAACTCAGAAACCATCCTGTCCATTCCAATTCTGCTTTACAAAAAAGGCGAATCAAGTTTCCTAGACCAGCCTGGTCAAAATCACTTTTTATTCTGAGGATGAATTCCAATAGTCCACTCTTACACTAATGTGAAGACCTGCGATTTGTCCCATCCAACAAAAGCAATCTGTTTCCAAGAAGCAAACACCATTTTTGCAAAGCCATTCTAATTTGGTACTATTTGCCCTTTCAGCGTAAAAAACCAGGAAGAACCCAAGCCAGATATTAAAGTTGAAGCAATAAAAAGAACTGAACAGCAGCTTCTTCAAAATAGTCCTCAAATCCTGAACGCATGTTCTTTCCAAACCCATCAGCTCAAATTCACTGCATCACTCTCAACTCTGAACTACCTCACAAAATTCCAGTGGCCGGTCACTGTTGCACTGGCAGTCTTGAAAATCCTTTAAAGCACCTCAAGAGACAACTCAGATTTCTTGGGTTTACTCACCAAAAGTAGGTGGAAAAGACACTGTTCAGTTGTTTAGTCATAAATACATTTTACTGACAAATGGCATGCCACCCAGTATCTCCACTGTCCCCAGGTACCTTTAATGTCAAGCCTGCATATTACAGATGTGTAGTGCAATAAACCCACAAAATTTGAAATTCAAATGACTATACAATTTGGGAGAATTTTGTACATGTCACCTTTTGAACTGAAACAACTTTTTTTCTTGAATTTCTATAGCTTCACCACTTCTATGTGAATTCTCGTCCCTTACCTTCACCCTTCCTTTTTTTTCTTCAACTTTCACTCCCAAGAGAATGAATGCTCTCAGGGATATTTTTGCAATTTAGGTTTAGCAGATTTTTGTAAAAACACACAAAACCATAGGCACTGAAATGAAACAAACTGCTTAGAGATGAAGTAGAGGATTTTCCTCAGGCTTTCAAAGAGTATTACTTATCTGCAAGGAACATGAGCCCAAGGAGGATGAGGAAATTTCATAAGACATCATTACGCACACAAAAAAAAATCAGCTCCCATATGAACAAAAATTCAAGACAAAAACATACAGCTCACCGAAGCCCTGTGTTTCTGAAAATACTATAGCCCTGGTCTGTTTTCTAGGGTACAAAGGCACGTGCTAATAAGAATTTGTCATGCTAGTGGCCCTGTAGCATTGCCTTCTCTCTCCCTAACTTCTCTGTAGTGATTTCTGCAGTGAATTCTCTTCATCCTCTCATTAATATAAATATTTTTAATTGCACATGTCTCACATGTTGTCTTCTGGATTAAAGTTTATCAAAATCCAGGTCAAAAACATGACCTCTGTTATGTTTTTGAAGAAACTATTATAGGTAGCTTAACACAATATACTCTTGTATGATTAAATAGCACAAACTGACATGATGGATCTTCTATTTTACCTACAAAACAGCTGAGTTTCCCTTAGGTAAAAAGTACTTCTATGCCACACACAGTAATACGTGGAATAAAAGCTCCCCCTCCTGGCTTAACCAAGAAAAGTTCAGCTGGGGGTGAACACATGGTGTGAACAGCAGAAGACAAGACAGGACAGTACAAGGAACTGATCACTATTGAATGCTCTAACCTAACTATTGCCATGTTGGGTTATATGCCCAGAAGTGCCCTCAGTACTCCTCTAGATAGCCACCTCCAAAAATGCTGCTCCTTGTAGCATTTGCAGAGTGGCTGCAGGGAGTGCTCTGGCCAAATTTCAGTTCTTAGTCACTTTGGATCTTAAGCAGTCCATGACACATATGAATTGGTGTTTAAGCCATGTTACAGAAAATAACACAGTAAAGACAGACTTGTCAGAAGTGCAAAATAAACTGTTTACATGTTCTTAAGTTGGTCTCTTTCCCTCAAAATCCCTTTCAAGTTCAGAACACATTAATTTTATAATCACCATTTTGCTTTTGGTAACCTCTCAAATATCAGTCAAGCACCAGAAGCTGCCGCATCAGGTAAAAGTGTGGTGAGGGGCAGTAACACCATCTGCCAGTTTTTACCACCAGTATTAAAATAAATAAATATACCTGTTCCAACAAATGGATCATATACAAGATCATTGGGTTTTACTCTCCCGTGGTTTGCCATAATGAAAGACAGGCAGGCATCCATGCTAGTATTTCCAATAAAGTGTCTCTTTTTTACACTGTAGGACTCGATAAGTTCTCTTTGGCCATCTGCAATCTGTTGAAACATTTAAAATCAGTGTCAGGTCTTAGAAGATATAAGCAGACAGGCTAATAGACTTGCTTAAGTGAAACCATCCAAGAAACAGATAACCCTTCATTTCGTAACACGTCCCTTTGATTTCTGCCACCTGAAAATACAGCAGACTTCTTTCCATGCACCAGCATCTTGGTTCAACACCTAGATAAATTCTTCAAGACAGAGGTAAAAAAATATACAAACAATTCAGAGGGAAAAATCCTCTGAAGAAATAATTAGAGCAAGTTTGCTATTATTCCAGGTGTCAGAAAAACAATCCCTGGCAATTCAGAGTTAAAAGAATTTCAAAATTATGCGGACTAGAAATGCACGTTAACATATGCACGCGCTTATACATGCACATGCTGAAGGTCACACAGAATTTCCATCTTCACTGGCCTTTCTGTCACGCTCAAAATCTAAATTTAGGATAGCGTTGACAGATCAGAATTTATTGGGGTGGGTGGGGGGGTGGAAACAAACAATCAAAACCAAACAAAGACCAAATGCCAACATTTTTACATCAGACTTCCAAAATATATCAAAGACGACCAAAGCAGTCTGGCAGAAAACACCTTGAAAAGCTTTTCCAACACTGTCCCCGAGCCCCGGTCAACATCAGTCTTACTGGGTAAACAAAATAGACTTGACTGTTTTTTTCAGGTTGGGTTTACTTGTTTTTAAACACTTCAGGAATCCAGCACAGATGGGACAACAGCTGCAATATTTTGCAGTATTGTCACAACCCGGGGTGCTTTCACATTAATCACAGGCACGGAGAATATTCACGGGTGCTAGTAACTTGGATATCTAACTTCTCTTACACAAGCCCCTAACCATAGCTGTACAAGCTCACCAGTGGTTCTCCCTCCTTCCAGCTGTCCCTGTCCCAGGACACTGCAAGCACATATTCCCATCAGTGGCTGATGTCATTGTGGAAGATTTCCTTTGGGAAGCCACTTTTTCCTCTCAAACACAAAAGACCAGATCAGTTTTCCTCAGGATATCCTAATAACACAGCAGGTTTGGAGTGCGTACACCCAACAGGCAAGAACATTTGTAGTAAAGACCTCAGTTGACAAGCTCCAGACAGTTTTTGAACATGGTTCCTACTGTACAGCACTGCACTGTCAGTGCCACCAGGTGACCATCCACCTGTGGGCTGGACCCACTGATGTTCAAAGCCTTGGAGACCAGTCTGCACCCTTCTGTGGAAGTGCCTGTCAGGACCACTTGAAGCATTTACAGAATGCTCCAGCGGGGCTGATGCAACTCCATGGGGCCACAAGCCATCTACAGTTCCTGTAAATCTTTATTCCTGTTTGAAAACAAGCCACTGGTGCTTTTAGCTCCACCCAGGCCCACCATAATACAATACACCATCACAGCCGTGCAGTCGCACTGCTGTGCTGAGTTCCCTCAGTGGAGGGCAAGATGAGGTGTGTTCCCAGATACAAATTGAATTTTTTCTACATCTAAATGGCTCAGTTTATCTGCTTTTGTTTTCTAGTCATAATAAGAATGTTCAAGACTGCATCAGTGCATTGTGCAGTGCCAGATTCAGACATAATTATATTGTCTGCTTTCATTAAAACTCAACACAATTTGTTACATTTAAATTGAAGAACACTTTCCTGAAAATACAAGCTCGTAAGAATCAAAGCAAGTGTACTCACGCACCCATCTACCAAAATACAGCTGAAAGGGCTCTTCTGGAACATTATTAGGGTCCATTCCATAATCTTCCAAAATCCAGAAGATGTGTTCTGGATTCTTTAAATTTACTTTTCCTTTGAATGGCAGAAATTCAAGGGCCTATACAATAAGGAAAAACAGAGTAAAAAAACCCAAACAAAACAAACAAAAAAGGGGTAAATTTTTTAAATGTGCATCCCACAAAACAAACAAATGAACACACACACACAAACAAACCACAATTCCACTTGTGAGAAATGACAGATTAGTACTAAAAGTACATTCACAATTTTGCCTGGATTTCTGAGATACTTTTCTTGTAAATAAAGACAGCTCAAATTATTACAAATTAATCAGAAACCATAACATTTTTTTATTAACCGAACAGAACTCAACTTTAGAGGAAATGAACTGTGCATATTAATTATGCAATTTTCAAGTTATAAATACAACACTGAGGATGAACAATGGCATTTAACATTTCAGTGTAGCTACACCAATTTACATACTTAGTCTTATTTCATGTCCACAAAACCTGAACAAACAGGAAAGGGTAGCTACTATTAATACAGGTCATTTCAGGCTCTGTAAATGAAGCAAACAGGATAAATATCTGCTAAAATAGAATGTAAAAGAGTAAAAATTAACTGTAACTTAGAAAAAAAATCCTAAGCGAAATACTGATATGGATAGGAGTAGAGTACAGGTGCAGACATGATAGATCAGGAAATCGGCACAGAATCCACAGATTGCAACTGAAGTCACTCATTCCACATTCTGCAACAATAAATGGCTAATATGGGAATCAAGTAACAAATTTTCAAAAAAATCTAGCACCTGACTAGCCATTTGAATCTTATCATTTTGGGCAATGTGTTTCAGTTTCTCCAGCACACTGGGCTGAAATCAGCAGTGATATTTGTTTGTCTTTGAATATACCTTACATGGTTTGTTTAGAAAGAGAAAAAAAAAACCAAAAAGGCCACGAATTCTGAGGGAATAGGGAATTTTAATTCAGACACAAAGATCTCATTTAGAGCTGGTAAGACCTTCAGGAAACCCAAACTTAAATACACAGGTAGAATGGAATAAGAACAACATGAATAAATTAAATTAAATGTCAAAGATTTCTTAAATCATCTACTTACATCTATCTTTTCTATTTTCTGTGCTTGGGTCAGTGTTTTATTAAATGTATGAATATGTACTTTGTAAGTAGAGTCTGACTGTAGATATGGAAGCTGAAAAAAAAAGGCAAAGACACATTTGTTAGGAGAGCTGCAGTGCTATTCAGTGTGATTAAGGAAACTCGTTATCCAGGTGTTTTATATGCATACCATCTTGTCCATTGGATAGTTCTTCAAAGATGCATAGAGCTCCCCCACAGATCTTCCATGACCCCACAGTTCAAATATTGACCTGAAATTACAAAGTGTTTAAGAGTGCAGTCACATAGAAGGAAAAAATAAAAAGCCTTGCAGATACTTACTCCTTTTAACCTTCTTAGCTAACATACTTAGGCTTTGCTTCATGTGGTATTGAAGTGCCATGTTTAACTCTTAGCACATGCTTAAGTTTTGATCTTAACGGGGACACACCTATTTTTAATCCTAAAATGATATTTTGATAATACTTTTTTGTTTGGTAACATATACTCTAGCATAATTTTCAGTCCTAGCACCCTTGGATATCACCAGACCAAAATTCACTTGCATTTACCAATTTGATGGGATAAGCAAAGGCTGCAAAAGGTCAAGAACAGATTAAAGTGTTAGGCTACCCTGAAGTTAACACAAATCTTGAAATGGTAACATCCTACATATAATGACATCATCAGAGGTTCTGTCCCATTTTGAGATGTGGCTATGAGGTTTGACAATTTCAAATGTTTAAACACTATGCTGTCTTCTTGTGCTTTTTTCTTTTTTTTTTTTTTTGATCTATTTGTTTCCATATTGCCAGCTTTAAGAAAAGCATTGCCTTGCAAGATGAGAGAACTGATGCTACTGTCATGAAGGTGTAGCACCAAATCATAAACCTTTCCCTCAGCACTCAAATATCCCAACGGAGTGGCCTTTAGGCATCAAAGAAAAAAAATCTTTTTAGTACAGGATGCTAGTGTCACTGCCTATGTTGTTAGACACTCATATGTGCATTTGCAATGACCATCAACACAGTCTTTAAGGATTAGCAGTGCCATGAAGCATCTACTCAAAGATGACTGTAAAGGAAAATCTTCAAAACGTTCAAAGGTTTAGCTCACTCAAATCTAAGAGAGAGCTACATTTTGCTAGGTGACAACAGCAGATATCAAGGCCCAGTGGTAAACTATTTTATTAAAGTACTCCTTTCCTGAATAAGTTAGTTAAGGCTATATTTCTAACCTGCATTTACTCTGATAAAAGTACATTTTCTGCAGTGTCTATTTTTTTTTCCTAAAGCATCTTATTTGTCTACTCTGAGAATTTAAACTATATTTATAAATGGAACAATGAAAACACTGACAGCATAGGCTGTACTAGAGGGAACTGAATATTCATCTTTGAATTTTATTCAATTGTTGAAGAAGTTCTGAGATCTTCAGGCCCACTTCTTACTTTTACAATTATATATGTATGGAAAAAAACACACAAAATGCTGGGGAGATTGTATTCAGATAAATGCATGCTTCAGAGCTTTCAATATTCATTAGCATTGCAATGGAGATGCTCCAGCAATCTTCCTCCAAAACTAACACACCTCCCCACAACCAGTAGTAAACCAGAAAAAAAACCCAACAAAACAGTGGGCCAGTCATGCTTTCTGCATAAAATAAGCATGTTAGTTGAAAGAGCACAGTGCATGGAACATCTGCAAGCTATTCTGTCATGTTTTGCTTCCTTAGTTGCCTACAGCTGCTTTTTGAAGTACAGTACAGTTTATGCCTATCAGAAACAGACTATCATAAAGATAATTTTGTATACATGGGGTTTCTTTAGGCAGGAGTGTACAACCTAAGTCACTGTAGCTAAAACTGAATACCTGACATAAGAAGCACTCAACAGGGACCACGCAAGACTATGCAAAAGTGCCCAAACTAACCCTGAAAAGGACAACACAGGCACCTAAAATTTAATACAGAGAGCCATACAACTACTATGCTGCTTCTCATCCTGACCAATACCTCCAAGGTATCTCTCAAGCCTCGCTGGAAAGCATGTCTTATACAGACACCTCTAAAAAGGACCAAAAGCTGCTGAAACAATCATTCTGGAACATTTCTGTGCTGTTAACTTTTCTAGAAGGACCTCTCCTACAGCAGTCTGGGCTGAAGGCTCAGATAACAGCACTAGGAGGGTGGCACAAGGAATCACTACCTTTCCCTTTCAAACTTGACTTTCAGTTTTTGATGTATCACTTTTTTTATCTTTTAACTCCATACACATTTGAAAACAAGACACAAATTAACATTATTCAAGGCGACTAAAAACATCAACAACATTACCAAGACAAGTGCAGGCTCTGCAGTGAAGGACGTCATTTCAGGACCTGGCCTGGATGGTACACTAAGTAAAGAGGACTGGCGGGCTACATAATCAGTCCAACAGGTTCCAGTAATGCCTCCTCAATTCTAGAGGTAATCAGAGACTGTTTATTTTAACACTCCATTTGCCAGAATTTAGCAGAACAATTTTTCACTGCCTACATTATCATTTACAAGATTTTTCACCTCTTACTTTGCACACACTGTCCGTTTCATTAGTCCCCTTGCCATCTCTTCTGAAGGAATACTGAGAATCCAAAATGGAGACTGAAACAGAGAAGTGACATAAATACTTAGTTGGAGGATTTGACATGAATTACACAACTACACAATTCTGTTCTATAAAAACAGAATATGCGTGCTGAAGATTAAAACAAAACAAAAATAAAAAACCCTAAATCTCTTAAATGTACAGAGAACATGAGGATAAAACATTTAACATAAGGTAAAACTGTGTACACAACTTGAATGTCTGAAAAAATTTATTAGATATTTCATTTTCCTACCACATCTTTGACTTGGTCAGACGTTATTTTTTTACACTTCTCTGGAATAATCATCCCCTAAAGACTCAAAATACCTCATCACACATAAGTAGTACCTAAAACCAGTAATGTTTTGTGACTAAGTATTAAGACCAGGATCACACAGCTTCCTAGCTTCACCCTTCCAGACACAGTGTCTTGATAATTTAGAGGCAATCACCAAATTCAAAGTGCTGCTGAATGTTTTCAAGGTTTGATGGTTCTGAAAAGCAAGGAGAACCTCCCAGCAGATGGCACTGCTTCTCTTCACGCTGTTAAATGAAGACTTCCTGAAGCGCATTTTCTGCATCTTTTACTCAGTTCTGAGTCTCTACTGATATTGAGAATTGCTCATTTTTGGAATACTCCTTATTTTCCTAAGAAATTTCAAAAATTATCCAGCTACTCGCATTTAATAAAAATACTGTACAGAATATATTTGTTTACCATACATGAAGTCACATAAAATATTTGGTCCTCACTTACATTTACACGAATTTCCTGCTCTCCACTGAATTGTCCACCACAGAGTGAAAGCAAAGATGTTATTTCCTAAAATGAAAATATAAAGGTCAGTCTTTAGGATCATTAACTAATGTTTTAAAGAAAGGTGAAGGAAAAAAAAAAAAAGGCAGCATAACAAATTCTAATGCAGATGGTAACCTCTAGGGATTAGGAACAAAATGTTAGAGATCGAACAGAAGAAAGAATGGTGTTTATTATTTACTGTGGGAATAGACAGTGAAATGCTCTTAGAGTAGTTGTGTGTATAAGGCAGAGGTTCACAATTAAATTCAGCTTGTATGTACTGTTCATGAACTGAAAAAAATTAAGACTCTCCTATGAAAGAGAGCCCAGACTGAGCATAACTCCTTTTCTGCTACCTCTCTGCTTTACAGGTATCTCAATTGTTTTCTTCAGTAGGTGTCTTTTACAGAGTAAACTAAAGCAAACACCATAAATTGAACAGGAAAACAGTCTATCTCCAAGAAACAAGCTAGTAATAATTGAAAAAAACGCACCCAATAAAACCACTTTGAACTGAAATGAGGTAAACATTGGGGATGTTTCTCATGCAGCCCCTTCACTAGAAGTGACACACTGTAGCCTCTGGGCGTTAATAGCAAAAGAACAAGCAAAGTTTTATATTGTCTTAGATTTGAAGTGAGTGGGTAAATAAAAAGATTACAATGAAGTATCCTAAAAAATGCAGGAAAACGAGAACCCCAACATAACACTAGCACGTGGCTTTAGTGGGACATTACCCCATCCATTTCCGTCTTTGCATTTGCATAGAAGAGATGTAAGAAATGCTGGGAAAAAACGCAAGGTTTGCTCCAGGAGAATAGAAGTTTATGTGTATTGTTTCCTTGCATGGTCCTAGGACAGCAAAAGCACCTGAGATTTTTTTTACACATGAATCAGTGACATCTCCACACACTGCCGGCAATATTATGTACAGGAAAGTGACAATAATAATAAGTGGAGAAAGCACAGCCCGTGAGGAAAGGCTTGGAGAGAAACACGATCACGACCACTGCATATGCTAAAGGTCGCTGTGATAAAGGAATCTCCTTACTACAGAAGAGACAAGAGCCCTGGGTTCAGATCACATCAGTGCTCTAGATGAGCAGTTGGGAAGATCCTTCCAAGAGTAACGACAGTCAAGCACTGGAACAGATCTGTCTGAAGATACCGATAAGAAAACCGTTGAAGAAAAGGTAAGAAAACCACCTATCTGACCATTAGAGACACCCTGTGATGAAAAACGGGATGCCTGATACTACTCCTCAGTACCTGACCTAACCAAAGAGAGATCCCTGACTATGGAACACAGCAGTTTATTATAAACTAAAAAATATGAAACAGAACTTTATTCTACACACACTTAACAACAAATGTGCACTTCAACAAACATCTTCAGCCATTGTGATCCAGCACCAGAAGAAAAGTAGTGCTCTTGTATCCCATATGCAGGTGTGGTAAAGATAGAGATTAGGAAGCTGATCTGGCTGAAAAATTTGTCCTTGCTTGTTTAAGTTTTCAGACAAATCAGGTCCCTAACACGGCTCATCACCAAGCCAAACATATATGGCTGAGTAGTCACCACAGTACAAGAAAAGGGAAATGGAACTGCTTTCTTCAGCAGCTTTATCAACCAAATGCAACTACAACCTTGGTGGAAAAAAAAAACTTTTTACATTGTATATGGTCTTTTTTTCACTTCATCTGATAACCTTGCCTAAAGAAAAATCATAAATAAACAAATTAATATTCCCGTCTCACAAAGCAGATAGTGTAAAGCAGTGCACAAAAGAAAGCCTTAATGAAAGCCAGGAAAATAAATGATTCAGTAGACATTAAATATTTTAAAACATGTGTAACCATGACCTTACAATTATAACAAAATAACTCTGCATTTCAGCATTATTTTAAACAATAACATACTACCCTGGGTATCATATTATTAGCTCTTCAGCATAGTGCCTAGAAGAGCACTTAGGGCATCAAAATTAGTTACAGTGTGTAGTAACTCTGTCAGGCATCACTGGGGAAAAAAATAACAAGTTAAATGTACAAACAAGACGGTTTTCTTATAAACATGGAAATTGAGTGTATGCTACATTAGACATTCACAGAGGACCCATAAAAAACCCGCCAAGGACTCATAAAAATAAGCAGGAGCTTCAGATAAGTTACGATTTATTTTTGGTTAATGATTTCTGTGATCAGCACTTGATAAAACTAATTTAGTGACAGGGAACAAACTCTGCACCCCAGATTTTGCAACCAACTGGCATAAACACATCAATGACAAGTAGACTACAGTATTCAAGGCAGGACTTGCTGGCTCCCACAGCTGACATGCTGCGATCCTATCACAGAAAAGGGTCTACTCTCTCTGGTCCTGCGTCGGCCAGCATGGCACAAATCCTTCTGACTGCACAGCAACAAATGGTCAGGATCAAAACCCACAAGTGAGCAGCCCTCAGTGCCACCGGTGTGCCACAGGGGAGGGAGGGTCACGACCGGGACGTCAGCCAAGGGCTTGGAGACCTTGATTTGAGACCACAGGGCAGGCCCTAAGACTCCAGAGAAGCCCTGTCCTTGCTGCTCTCCAAGTCTTCTTCCAGCAAATGAAGATACCTGCACCCTCCTGCCTCATTCAGCTCCTTCAACACCTGGGACAGAGTGGACCTCGCCTATCACCAGGGCAGTACCAACCACTTATGTACCCACATCACACCAGTGAGAGAAGCTATGTAGTTTAGAAAATCACCAAAACAACACCTTGAGAAAATCCTTGTAAATACATTTTTCCCTCCGAGTGTCCATTTCTCATCTGGAGCCCCAGGTACTTTGCTGTCAAACTCTCCCAGCTTCCAACGCTCTTTCAGGCGCAAGAAAAGCATTGCCTTAAGGCCACCACGAAGAGGCTCCCCATGGTGACCGGGGGCAGGAGGAGGGAGCCTGCACCCGCAGCAAGACCGCGGGGGAAAGAGGCCGCCCCGCGCCGGCGGGCCGCTTGCCACGGGGCGCGGAAAGCAATGAGTGTAGACGGGGCACCGGCCGCCCCTCGTCCCCGGCCGCCCGTGCCGGGCGGACAGCAAGCGAGGCCCCGCCGAAGGCCAGGCCGCCTCCCGGGCACACCCGGGTCCGCTCCCGAAGGCAGCGCTTCGCATGGCCCCCCCACCTCAGCGGGCTGAGCCGAGCCGGGCCGGCCCCGGCCCTAACCCCAACCCCAACCCCAATCCCAATCCCAACCTCGATCCCGGCCCCGCGGGGCGCTCACCGGCAGGCGGAACTCGAGGTGTTCCTGCGCCAGCAGCAGCAGGTACCGCCTGAGCGCTAAGGCCGCCCGCGCCATGTCCGGCCATCCCCCGCCTCCCCGACCCGCATGCGCCGCCGGGCGGGCCCAGCGCCACGGCGGGAGCAGCGCGGGTGGCAGAGGCAGCCCTCCCGCCGCAGCGGGGAGGCGGCGCTTCCAGTCCGAACGCTCCCACCGGTGTGGGGTGTGGGACCGAGAGACCCCAGCCAGCCCCCCCGGCTTCTGTCCCGCCCATCTCCGTCGCGCTGGGTACGGGCGTTGCCAGCGGCTCCTCCAGCTGACGGGGTGCAGAGCAGCGGCCGCCAGCTCAGGGTGCGGGGACATTCTTGATAAATTACTGTTCTTTTCATCTTCCTCTCATCGTTTTTGTTTTTCTAATTTATGTTTTCTGTATGCTTTATGTATGTCAGCACAGTAGTGACTGTGTGTAATAGATAAATAAGCAAATGTATGTGCAGGGTGCTCCCGATAGGGGTGCGCCATTGAAGAGCTGAGGAGCGGGCCGGTTGGGGCCGTTGACCTTCTGGCTGCGCAGCGGACACCTCTCCATCCCCCGGCAGTAACCTTCCCTCGCTGGCATCCGTGCAGCAGATCATTAAGTAACATTAACAATTAACAGACACCACGTTTCGTTTTTCCGAGGGAAGGAGGTCAGGGCCCGCATGTAGGTGTAGGAGCAGATAGAGATGAGAAACAGATTCCCAGGAAAGGGGCAGGGACGTGACTATCCAACAAGGGCAGGGGGGAAATGTTGTTTGTATTGCAGCTTATGATTTGTTTTATTTTAACATCTAGACTTGATAGCTGTAATCCTGTACTCACTGAGCTCCCTGTTATGTTGAGCCGAAAGGTTCAGCTTATCCAGATTTCGGTAAGCCTTTTATTAGGAGCAGGCCAGCTCAGCACTGAACTCATCTGTGCTAATTTTTGGACAGCTTTTTTTTCTAGATGGCTAAGATTTTGCTCGTGACCTGTGAGCACTGCACGGGCCACGTTCTTTATGCATCTTCATAATCTCATCCCACAGCTTCTCCAGTTATATTCTTCCTGTGGTAATCAAAATTGAGATTGGCTATGGAGCTTGAGCCCTGATGATTGACAAGAAAATCTATATGTCAGCTGGCAGCCAAACGTGAACTTTCCTAGAAAAGAAACAAAAGAGGTAGATGGAGAGACGTAGATGAGGCTTGTTCACCTCAGCAGTTGAGTGCTCAGACCCAGCAATAAACACATTTGCTGAACTGTTGACAAACCTCAGGAGTCTGAGATTGCTTACAAAATCATAGAATTGCTGAAACAGTTTCAGTGGAAGAAGTCTGCTTGTATTTTTCCAATATGTCTCACTTTAAATTTCTCAGCTGTATAGATTTCATTTTAGAAAATCCTTAGTAGGAGGGGCTATTGCTATTATTGTTTAAGCTTAATCTCTTTGAGTCTGGCCTTCACTTACTTGATCTGCAGAGCACTGATGTCTGTTCTCAGAAGGTGAATACCTCAATTTTCCAGTGATACTTTTTTTCTGTAGAAGAATTTAACTAAAGCCCTGTTTTTTTCCTGCTTTTTATGTGAGGATCCATGTAAAATTGCTGGCAGTCTCTATAAGCTGCTCAGCATAGTTTGAAAGTATATGTACATTAACAAGTAAGTTACGGAGTATTTAATCCTGACATGAAAACAAAGTGCTTTTCAAATGCTGTGTTTATAAACTTAAAATACATGCCTGTACTGCCACTGAAGAGAATCAAGCATGTTAGTGTGGATTCAGGGAGTCATCTTGTGTTGACAAGATTACATAACTATTTTAAGGAGAAAACAATTATCCTTTTTAGCCTTCAGGGGAATTTTAAGTTCACAAAATGTAATTACTCGAATTGAAATTTATCCAGGAAGCTAGAATTAACCACCCTCCTCTTACAAAAAAAAAATAATATAACAACAGGATCATATGACAATCATGAGTTTCAGTCTAAAAGTGAGAGACTATAAATGAAAAGGCATTATTTGATGCACGCTGCTGCTTATCTTTCTCAATTCTCTTTCACGGCCATTGTGTTGCCATCTTCTGCTCACCCCATGCACTCTTTTAGACCCAAAGGCAACGCAAGTGTTTTTTTGACTGTAACTTGTACATTCAGCTGGGGCATTCAGGGGGCTCTGTCACTGCTCATGGGGTTCACATGTAACAGCACTAACCTATGTATATGGGCAAACATGAAGAATTACTTTAAAAAACCTCAACACAACACAATGCTTTCAAAATCTAGAAATACCTCATCTGTACTTCAGTTATTAAATTGTTTAGAATTGGTATTTCTGCCTATTTCTCCATAGAAAAGCAAGCAGTAATCCTCTGTGTCTGTAAGAAAAGTATCAGCTCTACTAATGTGCTGTATGGAAACTAGTTTCTGTATATCAACAGGTGAAGGTTACAATCCAGCAAAGAAATGGTTGGATCTCTATAAGCATCTAAAAGTCTGCCCCTAATTCATCAAAATAATTACCTACTGCACAGATAGCCCACCATCTAAGTAGATGTAATTTCATAGGCTGCAGGCAGCCTGTGTCGCTGGAGCAGTCCCAGCAGAGCAAGCTCCCCTGCCTGCAGCCTGCCTGCAGGTTTTACTCGGCAGACATGGTTGGGCAGCAGGACCTTTTAAGGGAGAACTTCTTCTGGTTTCAGTCTTCTTCGCTAAAAGGGGTGTTGCAGGCAGTGCCGTGCTCGCTCACTGGATTTCTACTTCTCTTTTCAGTGCCTGATGAGGAAACTCCCCCTGCTTCCACTTCAGCTCCAGGTAATATTTTCTGCGCATAATAACTTCCACAGTCTGCGGGAAGCTCGCCGGCACAGCGTGGGTTTGTCCACCTTTAATCAACGCGCAGGCAGGAGAAAGACTGCGCCACCCCCTCCTGTGGGTTGGTGGCTGCCTCTTGGGGACTGGTTTGCTCCAGTGCCTGTCAGTGAGCCTGTGCTGGACAGGTCAGCTAGCACTGAATCACATTGTTTGGCAAGTCTGCGGGGCTGCCGGGTATAAGGATAAAGTTCTTTAAAAGGCGTTGTTGCATGAAGAGTAAGTACAGCGCTACGCTAGCGTTGCACAGAGGCCGCGGGGTAAGTACGGTAACTGCGGCACCGGTGGTACGCCAGCTGTGGGACCACAGCTGCGGGAACCCAGCTGTGGGAGAAGTGGTATGCCAGCTGTGGAACCCCAGCTGTGGGAGCTGTGGTAGGCTGTCTAACCTTGTAAGCATAACTTACTGCCCTGTGTTACAAAGTGACTTCTGAATTTCAGCTGAATCATTTTTGCTTTCTTTATTGCTTCACTTAACAAAATCTTCAGGTATGTAATGTCTTTTTTCGGCAGCCTTGCCTCTCAACTAGGGCAAAACTCTTCCTAAAATTATCGGGCTCATTTGTGGTTTTTCCTTCACAGCTGACAGTGCACCCAGGAACTGCAGTTACAACCAGTCATTGATTTTTTCCCTGCCTGAGTGCCATAAAACATTCTCAAGAAATGGAGAAAGATAAAGGGCAGAGTGCTAAAGCTACCAGTGTGGTGGGTGACTTGAGGAGAAGCTGGCAGACCTGGGCAGAGGATCACATTGAGTATCAGAGAAAGAACCCATTCAGCAATGACAGGCTTGCATCTAAACTGATGCATACTCACAGAGGAGATCCTACCTACGGGAGACCCCCTGAAGGGTCTCAGACAGAACAGAGAGGGAAAGATGCTCACTCACACGTGGGAAAGGAAGTACAAGAGCTGTGCTTGATCATTAGAAGCACTGGAGAGGTGGGAGAAGATGGACATGTGAGTGTGACATTCGGGCAGCTGTTTGAAACATATGTGACTATTTCCAATAAAGTAGTGGGAATTTTGTTAAGAGCCAGAAAACATGGTCTGGTTCATTTTGAAGGTGAAATGCTTTGGCAAGGAAAAGATGACGATGTGATCATCACTTTACTAGAATAAGGATTTATCATCTAATGAATTCTGCGGCATGGTTCTCTTTGGAAAAATGTATCTGAATACCGTCTCGAAAGAGGGTTTTGTTACAGAATTTCAACAGAGCTACTCACTGGGACATGAGCAGGAGAGAAAATGGGCAAGAAGGATAAAAAGTATTTTTGTAAAAATGGTAGAGATTTGGACAGAAATCACAAGTAATGAACTACTCCATCATGCTGCCATTGGATTATGCTGTCATTATTATCATCCACTACCAAGTATACTGCGGTTCTTCAAATAACTCTTACTGCTTTAGGTTACTGAAAGTATAAATTACTAACTTGCTACCATACAACACTGTTGCAGGTTCTAAATACTTGCTGTGCGTGAGACTTTGGTTTGTTAAACACGGAACTGAAAACTTTCATGGGAATTCATAAACTTCTTCAAAAAAAAGAGCCTGGTATATAGTAAAAGTTTGTTATTTTCACATGGTGAAACTTGATAAATGGAAGTTATTTTCATGAAGTATATGAAAATGCCCGAAGTTACAGAAATATCACAGCAAGGATATTTGATGGTTCCTAAATTAGTAGCATCTTGCATGTATTTTGGAGAGTTGCACTAGTCCTGGTATTTAATAGTCTATTCTTATCATCACATTTTCTGCAAACCTTCTATGTCTCCTGTTGTTTGTCCTTGCTGTCCCACACCATTTTTTACCTGTTCTGTTCTTCTAGTGCTGTGTCATACTCTTCAGCCCTTTTGGTGAATTTGGTTATATCCTTCCGTAGAAAGTAGGGTGCCACAATGTAAAGATGTAAAAGACAACAGAAACTATGTATTGGGGCACTGTGCATTTGCGAGGATAAAAAAAAGAAAAGCTTTTTTCTCTTCTTTCACCAAAATGTAGCGATGTTGTTTACAACAGGAAGAGAGTAGAGATCCTGTAGTGCTATTTGCATAATTAAAAGTATAGTGGTGCAGTCCCATACGTCATTTATCTGAAGCAGAGCTGTACTTTCAGAGCACAGTTTGAGTTCTCCAAACTGAGACAAAAAATGACTGGCTAGTTAAAATTCAGATTGAAAGCTGACCGATAACGATTTCCTTCATGGTTCTTCCAGGGCACCTTTTTCTGTGTTTAAAAAAAGCCAAAATATTGGTTGGTTGGTTTTTTTTTTACCATAGTTGTAATAAGGCTTTATTAAAATTAATCAGGAGCTGTATTTACAATAGTTCCACCAAGAAAACTGTATAACTAGAAATATTTTTTACCAGTGCAAATAAAAGCTTTTATGTGGTGTTAACTACTTTGATGGGTCTTTAAAATAAGATATTCTCTTGCCTCAAAAGGATATTGAAATTTAATATAAATTATGATCTTGATAAATGTGATAGTTTTTGCTATTCATAAAAAAGACCATTTTTGCAAAAAGCCTAGAAGAATGTTCTTTTGTTTTGACATTTTCATCCAATGGGGATTTGCATCACAGTAAGCCTTTTGACTGAGCAAATAAAAATATGGATATTATTATCTCTCTGCCTCCTGTTCCTGCTGAAAAGACAGTGAAAATAGAAAAAAAAGGAAGAAATAAATGTGCTGAAATAAGTATATCTGGGGGACAGGGGAGTCAGATGCAGGTAGAGCCTGGAGGGGGAAACAACAGGTGGGTTTAAATCACATAATTTCACCATGTTGGAAACTGGGGAATATGTGCTGCACCAGGCACTGCTGGTCTGTGTTTGCTTTATTTTCAAACCCACTCCTTCTTTGTCAACAAATCTAGGTCATGCAGCTGAAAACAAGACATATAGTTTGTGATCTAGACACATTTTAAACGCATTGCTTTTTTTGGGGAAAAGCATTTCTTGCCAAAATGACATGAGCACACCACAGTGGGTTTCAGCTCCCACTGGATAAAGCCTGTACATATATTTGATTTATAAACTCAACAAGCTTTTTATAATACAGCTACGGAATGCAGTTTGTTCTAACAATTCTGAAATGCTGCTGTAGCACCAGTTCGGGGCTTGCAGGAAGCAGTATCAGGTGGTTCAAGTGTCGCCAGCTAACAGGATGATAGTATCAGGAAAAACAGTACATTACTAGGCACTGTATAAAAGACATGCAGTTGAGGCAGTATGTGGCCTGAACTCCCTAAGATGCAAGTCTAGCTCATGTAGACTTACTAGTTCTTTAATTAAGGCTGGCTCAGACAGTTAAATGTCAAGAATCGAGGCTTCATGTAAGTAGTTAGTGTTAGATGCTTACCATGGCCTCTGCTGCTCACTCTCCTGATGCTGGTTGGTTTAAATATCATTTGAGTACATCTCCAAGAGCTTTAAGCATGCCTCTGATCAAAACAGATAGAAGAGTAAGCCCTAATAAAATGGTCCTGCCCACCCTTGTAAGCAACTATAAAAAACCTGCCCTATCATTATATTTTGAATATAATCAACAATTATTATTAAAAAAGATTATTAATAGAGGGGTGGCTTTTTTAAAAAACAATTATAGGGCAAATTTTCTTACCTTCCAGCTTTAAATGAGCAATTGCTAAAGAGTCTGAAATCTTTCTTTGTGCCCGTGCAACGGACATAAACATCAAGCTGCCAAACTGGGTCAGCACGTAGGCTGATAAATCCAATCTCCTGCTTCCAGTACCAGACAGTATTTCAAATGAAGTCTAAAAGATAGATAAAACGAATGGTCAGCTTGTCCACCAGTACACTTCGTAATAAAAAATTACTCCTGAAGCCTGTACAGTCAGGAGTGCATCACATCTAATGCACATGACTCAGTTTAGCTACTGCTTTCCAAGTTTTATAAAATTCTGCTTCCTCACCTGCGATCCGGAGATTTGATTGGCATCTATGGATGAAAGAGGAATTTCAGCTCTTCAGTAGGCGATTTTTGCAATGGACTCCCGTTAGGATAAATGGATGAGAGCTTATTCAATTATTTTTACAAAAATTGTAGAGTGTAAGGTTTTTCTGTATTACAGGTTATTTGGAGTAGTAAGTAAACTTGGACCTTCTAAAAGGTGTTCTTGACCTACTTTCAGCTCTTCAAATCTCTCCTAAACTTCCCTTTTTTTGTGGCAAGATCCAGAGTGGCCTTTCCTCTTCTTCCTGTGAATTCTGCATCTCTTTTGGACTGTACATTGTATAGGGATTATCTGTGTATTGTCTTGCCAAACACCTGAAAGCACTTTCACCACTTCAATAAATGTTGCACATTGGTTTGACATGACAGCAAGTTGTTTTTTATGCAGCACTTCATGGTTTCCAAGTTTGTCAAATTTCAAATACGATTTTCACTAGTTTGCTCCTGGTTTTATGCTTTTATTTACTCACACTTAAGAAGACTTCAGAATAGCTTGAGAAGCTATTGCCAATTTAATCATATTGAAAATGTTGTCATTAATCAAAACATAACCCTTCTTTTTTTTTTGTTCTACATTTAACAGCATTGTATGAGTATCTGTTCAATCCCTTCAAGAAGGGTCAGCTAGGACTTAAGCATAAAAGCGTTGCTCACTGGGTTTGCATTAGGTTTGGAGTTTATGTAAAACACTTGAGCAAAAGAGTACAAATAAAGCTTTGTCATTCCTAAACATGTAGTCAAAAAAGCAGCTTTTCTCAGGACTGCTAATACTGGATCAGAGAAGAATAGAGCCAGGGGCAGTGGCTAAACAACTTTCCTTTGCTTCTCCAGGCTCTTGGAGAGTAAAACTGCTGAGTTCATTTGTATTGATTATTGCTCACTGGAAAGCTCTACAG
Organism: Actenoides hombroni; assembly: GCA_024336885.1. NCBI lineage: Eukaryota > Metazoa > Chordata > Aves > Coraciiformes > Alcedinidae > Actenoides > Actenoides hombroni. Next base: position 1,068,970 of record WUAM01000038.1, read on the forward strand.
TGTTTGAAAATGATGCTGCAATGCTGCTGTAGAAGAGGATGACATAGTTAATGGGGTCTGCCCACTGCCTCTTCCAGGGGGCGTAGCCTCTAATTCTGAAAGATACTTAAGGTATTTGGATAGGCTTTTCAGATAGTATTTCATCTAATTAAAAAAATTATCTGCTCAGTCCAAGAATGCTTGTCAATACAGAAAGAAAATGGAACACTATGCTCAATGTTCTATGCTGAAAACACTAATGAGGTACTGAGCATTCATCTCAGTAATTAATGTGGCTGTTTAATGCTTTGTAGTTTAAGCTGGTTTGAGGCAGAGATAAGTTGAATTCCCCATCTTGCTCATCAGCAGAAGTTTGGAAGCCAGATGGTTATACTGATTTTTACCTTTCCAGTCTTACTGTCATTAGTGGGACAATAAGAGTTGACCTTTGTCCTTCTGTGCAAATTTGACAATGCACTAGGTCTGGGTGGGGTGGAGATAAAGGTTCTTCAGAGCAGTCCGTAACATGCTCATTTGTGACTAAAACTGTTCAAAACACACCAGTGTTGTGGTGATTGTGGAGTACTGCTTGTGCAGCATCAAGGTCTTCTCTTTTCCTGCTCTGCTCCACCAGTGTGCCAGTAGCTAGGAGGCAGGACAAGCTGCACACCTGGTAAAAACTGACCAGAGAGTATATTCCCTGCCATGTAATGTCATGTTCAACAATAAAAGCTGAGGAGAGGTGGGATTTTTCGGATGGGTGGGATCAGCCATTGTTTCTGGCCTGCTTGTGGGAGGTAATGAGTGATTACCTTTGTCTCACATACCTTGGGTTTCTTTCTACCTGTTTCCTTCATTTATAAAACTGTCTTTATCTCAACCCACAAGTTTTCTCACTTTTGCTCTTCCTATCCTCTCACCTGTACTGCTGGGGTCAAGTGGGAAGAGTGAGCAAAGGGCTATCCAGGGTGAACCTCCACAGTCAACTATTCCACTGCACTAAAGATCATTCCAAGATTAGCATTTATTCTCTTGGGGGTTTTTTTTATTAATCCTTTTTCACAATAGTTCATGTCACAGTTAAGTACAGTTACATAAATTAATTACAAATCAGAACATATATTAACTCTTGAAAGATTTTAATGTTCAGATATTTCAAAAAGCTAGGAGCCAGCTCAAACCTCCTCATCTATTGCACAGTAGTTGTCAAACTTCAGCAGCTTTAATTCAAACTCTTCCCATCTAATGTTATGAATTAAAACCCTATGGGGCTACAAATGACATGTGAGCGCCCACTAAAAAGAATAACAAGACATTGGGAATGAGGTCTTACAGAAAAGGGAGGTGTAAACTCTACAGGGCAGAAAACATTGTTCTTCAGAACAGTGTGAACTTTCTGAATAGTTTACTGTAAGAGTATTACAATACGTGGTACCACTAAGGGAACGGGTGCTGGATCAGTGGAAAACAGTGAGAAGATTATGTTCAGGGACGCTTGCAGGTGCAACAGACCATCACCACCTCAGCTGCATCTAGATGCATCAGCCAAGGAGGCCCGATTAGTTTGGCACCAAGAGACACACTTTGAACAGAGAAAACCCACTCCGTGTTGTCTGGAGGTTTAACTTTCCAAGCAGTCTGCCTTAATATGGTACTGAAAAACAGAGCGCTGCTTAGTTGTACAGCAAAGGCAAATGTTCAGCAGGTTCCTTAGGCAACCCAACATGTTCCAATTTTGGGCTGAGTCCCTGCTATCCCAAATTCAAATCACATTGGTATTATGCAAGCCTGCCACATAATCACTGCACTAAAGACCGGTTTCTCTTATGACTTCATTTAGAAATCAAATTTAAGCCAAGGCATTAGTAATCTCCGAGGGACTTCCAGTGAGAATAGTATCAGACCATCTGAAAATTTGGATTTTTTTTCTACCATCATGCAGAAAAACAATATATTAAATCAATTCCTTTGAACTTTTCACACGTTTTTGTAAACATACAGTAACTAATTTAAAAGAGTGTTCACATAAGGGGAAAACAATCTTTAAATCCAACATACAACCACTTACACATACATTGGAACTATATTCTATGTTACATAACATTACTACATCTTGGGCACCTATTGTATTAACTATGTCACTGTCATGCAAATAGGAGAGGTAATATATTAAAGTGGTTTAGCACCAGAAAGTTAGTAATGTAATTTCAGCAATGTACCTACTAATAACCAAGTGTAAGTATCATACTAATACAGATGGAAACTTAAATGTTTCATGTTACTTGCAATCCCAGAACAACGCATCTGTAAAATAAAAACTTGATTCTGCAACAGGTATTTCCTTTGGTGCCACATACATGCTGTCAGTAGCCTGATGTTGCCTTAGTTGCAATACATTCTGCTGCTATACCCTGCCTTTTACTAGGGAAAGTTCTCTGCATGTATGCATATGTGTGTGTATGAATTATGTATCTACATATATAAAATTAGAATTAAAATACATCACCTTATTGTCAGAGAAGTATACAGACTGCAGTATCCAAATGGGAGAATTAGGTTGGCAGCTACAAATTCTGTGTGTATTTCCTCATAAGGAACTAAAGCTTTTTTTATCCCTGTATATTATTGGCAACATCAAAATGTGCAACCTTAAACCAGAGGTCAGAGACAAAGAACAAAACTGGCGAGCAACACGAGGCTTAGGAGTGCTTTCAACTGGCAGCATTCTGAGTTTGCAGCCGCTCAATCAGTTGCTCAGCCTATGAAAGAGAAAGCAAAGCATTAACTACACCATGGACCTTCAGTTTCCTGAAAATTCCATTTTTAAAATACTAAGTGACACTGACAGAGCATTTACTTCTCATTTTTACAGACACAGCATACAACAGAAGCAGAATACAATGCATGCTTTAAACAAAAGATTCTTCTTTTCACTGTTTTCCATCAAACTCTCATTAGGTGGTCAGAAAAGGAAACAGAACCTATGAAAGTCAGAGGATGTGAGCAAATAAATAGCAAATAAAGCAGCATGGTTTGAAAGACCTCAGAAGACAGCAGTGCTCAGAACAACCAACCTGTGAGACCTAAAATTCTTTGGGAGATGCTCCTGAATGGTGTGTTGTGGCCTCTGATCACCCAAACAGCTGCACACTGGCCACATACATCACTGAGGGATGGAGTGCATTCACGTATGTGGTTCAGGTCACAGGATATCCATGTCACTATGCTTACACATAACTTTTCTCATCATACAGCTATTTATGCATCTAGCACATAACTAAGACAGCTGGATTTTGTATCTGTAAGAGCACCAACCCACACAGCCTTCAGAAGGGAGAAGGAAGGGCAGAAGGAAGGCTGCCAGCATTGTTCTAGCAGGCCAGACTGGGCACATGGAGGCTAACTTGGGCACTTTGGAAACAAACTCAGTTTACGGTCAGACTTTCTTTGCCAGTCCCACTGAATTAATCTTTTATTTTGAGCTAGTGCTTGAGGTTTCATTAAGATCTCCAAAGGAACCACGTTAAATGGTGAAAAGCTTAAGTTTGGCATGTTTTAAATACATACGGTATGTGCAATCTGTTACTTAGGCTAGGAACAACTTAACAGTAGTTCAGAAGCTCTTGCAGTTTAATTGCAAATAGAGCTATATAAAGCATGGAGCAACTGAAAATGAAGTTAACTGAATCTCTTTTTGCATTCTGAAACAAGTATCACATTCAAGCCATTATCAGTAAAAAAAACCCAAAACCAACCAACCAACACCAAATCCAACTCAAGAACATTTTCCAACTTGACAACAAGGCAATATATCTTTTGAAGTGCATTCAAACTTGGTACGGATCTGCCTGAGCTAATCCAAGACAGCCAGCAGTCACACTACATGGCTATATTTGAGGGCCAAATATCTGCGTGATGTGCTGCAATACAGCAGAGCCACATCTGCCTTTTTCAAGCTAGGTGAGCTCTCCAGCAAGGTACCACTATGAAGAAGCAGAAGGTTTTTTTCTTTTGAAGTAAGAGTCTGTCTGTATTCTTCAGTTGAGACAGACCTTTTCCAGCATCTTTGTTTTGGGGCTGTGCAATGACACCAGGGTGCTGTAGCTACAAGGCAAGGACAGGTTCTTTGCTGCATCAAAGCAGAGAGAATAAACTTCGGTTCGAAAGAGAGAGATTTTCCAACAGTGATTTATTCAGTGCCAGTTCAATTTCATTGCTTATCTCTCCTGACATAAATCAGCACAAACAGTGTTTTTATAAAGTAGAAACTTGTTTTAGTCAAAAAATACAAGATGAGACAAGCTGTGTGAACTGATAAAAGCAACCATTAGGCGGACATGATTTTCACCTAAATTGGATAAACCAGTGTATATACAATATAGTCCATCACATTTTAATATATCCTTTTAAGAACAAATACTTTAAAAGTGTTCTCAAAAGTACATTAACCTAAGCTACACATTAGATCCATAAGTACTGTATCGTTTGCTGTGAAAGTTATTGGTGCTTCCTTAATAAGCATAAACATTAAGGTTTTTAACATTACATTTTCTCAAATACTTAAAGCAAAATATACGTAATTAATCATTAGAGTAATGGCAAAGATAGTTACTCAAGGAACTTTTGGACATAGTTAAAATGTTAGAAAGACATCTCATTTTTAGCTTGCAATCAAAAACCTGCCAAAATACTCATCTGCATTATACTTACCGTGATAAACCAGTAGGAATTGATTCTGTAATAGAGTCTGGATAAGAATCCTAGTTGACTAGCTGGGGCCAGGACGTGAAGATGCAAGTGGGATATTGAGCAGAATGGAGGCCAGTGAAAGCCCATTCTTCAGGAAAGGAAAACAAGTGAAAGAATACTGGTGATGTTAATTCAGGAAGAACTGAAACATCACAAGTTATTTAACACGATCAACCGAATTAACAACTCGACTTACCACATTTTCCGTGTTCATAAAGGCGGGAACAAAAATAAGCCCGTTCCTTTCATTATGCACTTGGGCAACCTTTTCAAAAGCCCATGAACTTCCTCCTTCACATCTCTATACTTAAGATACATTTCGTTAAAAAAGGAGGGTTTAAACAATAAAATGTATTGTATCTAGTTTTCAGCTGGAAAGCCAACCGTCACTAGATGAATGTAGTTTATACCTTTTTTAATCACGAAGGCCCAGCTCCCTATACACTATTTAAAGTTACAATTTACTTTGGCTGTCAAAGGCACTGTCTTAAACTAAAGGGTGCACCACTGCGAACAAATGAATGTCAGTATGACTGAAACACAACACAGTGCCCTTGCTTGAACAGGACAAAGTTCACCTCTCTTCTGGAATCTAGGATTTAGAGCATATTTTCAGCATGTAATTAAAAAACAGCCTTTTAGATGAACTGTTTGAAGTGCCTTCCCTATCCCAAGCTGTGGTCAAGAAAGAGTCGCGGAATTGCAACGTAATCTGCGCAGGAAATCCATCAGAAAAAAAGAGTTTATATTCAATGCCAACACATTCCACTCGAGAAGTCACGCGGTAAGTCAACTCAGACCCAATTTCTTCAATAAATCATACTGTAGTTGTTGCCACCATCTCTATGTAATAGCATTCTGAAACATAAAAAACATGCTCAGGAAACACAGGTTTCCATTACATACCTTATATCATTCAAGTCACTAAAATTATTTGTCTGGAGGACAGCTTTTCCAACTTCCATCATTCTCTTCACTATTAAACACAAATAAATTTCACTTAGTGTTTAAGTTTTACACAACACACATCATCAAATAATTTTAAAAAGGTACTGCTCAGAATACTAACTTCAGCAAACTGATCACACTGGTATCACAAACATGTTTTCTTTCAAAATATAAATAACAGAACTATTCATAACCAAACACAGATTGTCAGGACAGTGTTGTGTAGTGACTGGCATGAAAATGGCCACTGTTACCAGTTTCCACACTAGTGATGTTTTTAAGTGCAGTATTATTCTAAGAACTTCGGCCAAAGCCACGCTATCAGCACACCTTACAAAAAAACCCAGTACTCATTGGTCAGAATGATGACGTTTACACTAATTCCAGTGTCGTACCTCTACACAGCTACAGGACTTTGATCTCTAGGTCCTCCGCAGCCTGGCATAAGTAAGAAAGTTTCAGAGATGGTACCAAATTAAAATAAAACTGTCAGTCCTATTTCCCACTAGGACAAAGTTTCATTACTGTATCACCAAGGAAAGCAGCAACCGTAATACCAAAACTCAAGGCAAAAGTCTAAGGAATTGTCTCGAAGCCAAAGACATATAGAAGTTGTTTCTGGAGAAAACAACCCTACACTTAGAAGAGAAATACAGTGATGCAAGATTTGCAACACACAATTGTAACATTTCTTGCATCACCTGTAAATTTCCCTAAGGTGTATGTATGGCTTCATGCATGTATGGCTGCAGTTCCTTCTGTTACTGAACACCCTTAGATAGAAAGAACAAAAAAATAAAAGCGTAGCAAAAATAAAATCATAGTTTTGGTATTTTAGAATTTGATCTTTTCAAAAATTATTGAAGTTTATTGGAACACCATTTACCTCTTTCATCTCTCTTTTTTTTTTTTTTAAATAATGTAGCACTTATTTTTAAATATACATTTTATAAAATTCTATGATTTTTCATATAATTTAAAATTGCATATGTACCTAAGAAAACATAATGAAGTGGCACATAAATGCTTTAAAAACAAAGCTGCAGTTCCAGAAAAATGCAGAGGCATCCATACTCCATGCACACAAAAGAGATTTCACACAATAGTACACTGCTTTTCTAGAATTGCACCAAAAAAACCAAAACAAAGTGCTATTCTAGAATATCACATGGGAGTTCACAGGAAGGGTAAGTCCCTACCTACACCCACTATTTCTGTGTTAACAACGAAATGGTGCTCAAAGGTGTAATTTACTTGACAGCGCAGTATTTAAGGCTGTGTGAAATTATTTTCCTTTAGGTTAAACACACATTTACAGACTTACCTAGTGGTATGTGTTCTGTCTTCAGTGTTTTGCAGTTTCCCAGATGCTCTACTGGCACCACCAGATAGTGGTGGAGGGCACCAGGTTTGATATCTCTAAAGCAAACAAGATCTTCATACTAAAAAATGATACAAACACATTAAATTGATTAGGATGAGGATATTGGCAAAAAGCAGGTAACAGAGTCCATCTTCCCATTATTAGTGTGATACTTAACGCCATATTTGAAGTAACTAGCAAAAATCTTTTGATTTTTGGAGCAGCCTACAGAAAGACTCGCTAGCACGATTTATATTCTAAGGTGACTTTCTGCAGTCAGGATTCTTCGGTGTCACCTTTAAGGTTTCTAGCTGTTGGGCCAACATTTAAGGACGGCAAGATACTCTCTTCTGATCGCTGTTTCACTCCCGTCTCCATGAAAGAGCTGAGGACCCTTCAAACTACCCCAAACACGCCGCGTCTTCCAAAGTGACACCCTCCGCGCCCTGGCAGCCCGAGCACCGCCCCGGTGAGAACTCTGGAGCAGGGCTGGCACCAGGCGAGAGGCGAACGCACCACTGCAGGGTCGCACCTTTCACCCTCGAAAGAACCCCCTCGGTCCTCTCCGCCTCCCACGGAGCCCTGCTGGCTCCGCAGGCGTCGCTGCCGCGCAGCTCGGGCAGCGGGAGCCGCAGAGAAGTTCTCGCACCAGCGCGGCCGCAGCCCCGATGTCCCTCTTCGTTACAAACCGGCAACGACCAAGCACCTGCCCAGGCCAACAAGAGCCACACCGCGGCCAGCGGGGAGCTGGCCCGACCCGCACCTCGGCGACAGAGGGCAAGGGCAGCGCCGAAGGGCGGGAGAGGCCGCGGGAGCCCCGCCGGTGGGACACGGCAGGAGGCCGCCGTCGCCCGGGCGCCCTCACCCACCTCAAAAGGCAACAGCGCCGTGCCCGGCTCCCCCCGGCGGGCGATCCTGCAGAACACGCACTTGCGGTCGTAGCTGCCGCCGCTCCCAGCTTCTCTGCCCTCGGCGGCACCACTGGCGGCGGCCTCTTCCCCCGCCATAGCCTTGGCCCTCGCCCCGGCTTCAGTCCCAG
>WUAM01000038.1:1077299-1124180 GCA_024336885.1 Actenoides hombroni
CCGCGACACGGCTCCTGGCATCAGAGAGTCAGCAGCGTCACGGCTGGAACGGGCCTCTGACAGCGGCGGGTCCAACCGTCTACCCAACATCACTGTGACCACTAAACCGTGTCCTTGAACACCTCCAGGGATGGTGACTCCATCCCTTTCCCTGGGCAGCCCATTCCAATGCGTCACCACTCTCCTAATGTCCAGTCTAAACCTCCTCTGGTGCAAGTTAAGCCCATGTTCTCTCATCCTATTGCTTGTTACTTGGGAGAGCAACACTCACCTTGCCACAACCTTCTTTCAGGTAGTTGTAGAGAGCAATAAGGTCTCCCTTCAGCTTCCTCCAGATTAAATAGCTCCAGCTCCCTCAGATGCTCCTCGTAAGATGTTCTCCAGACCCTTCACTGGCCTGGTTGCCCTTCTCTGGAATCATTCCGGCACTTCAGTGTCTTTCTTATACTGTGGTGCCAAAAACTGAACTTGGTACTTAAGGTACAGCCTCACAAGTGTCCGAGTCACAAGAGGATAATCAGTTCCTTCCTCCTGCTGGCCATGCCATTTCTGATACAGGCCAGGATGCTGTTGGCCTTCTTGGCCACCTGGGCACACTGCTGGCTCATGTTCAGCTGGCTGTCATTCAGCACACCCAGGTCCTTTTCTGCCAGGCAGCTTTCCAGTCACTCTTCCCCAAGTCTGTAGCATTGCCTGGGGTTGTTGTGACTGAAGTGTAGGACCCAGCACTTGGCCTTGTTAAACTTCATCCCATTGACCTCAGCCCATCCAATCTGCCCAGATCCTTCTGCAGAGCCTTCCTACCCTCTAGCAGATCAATACTCCTGCTCAATTTGGCATCGTCTGCAAACTTGCTGAGGGTGCACTCAATCCCCTCATCCAGATAATTGATAAAGATATTGAACAAGACTGGTCCCAAAACTGAACCCTGAGGAACACCACTTGTGACCAGGCACAAACTAGGTTTAACTCCCTTCACCACATCCCTCTGGGCTTGGCCCTCCAGTTTTCAGCCCAGCAACCTCAGTGTCAGGACCCGACTTTTCTAATGAGATCTTACACAGCTCCAGCAGGTCTGTACACACTCTTGGATTCACCCCTGACACAGGCAAGTTCCTATGATAAAACACAACATGCCTGTGGTTCTTTGGAGCCAACCTCTGGCCACATGCTGAGTGACACCCCTGAAGCATCAGTAAAAATACATGAAGTCTGCGTACCAGTTTTCAGTAAAAAAGGTACAAAGAGGGAATAAAATCAAGTAAATGCATTCTGAGCTGATTCAGTTCATAGAGTCATGGAATGCTCTGGGTTGGAAGGAACTTTCGAAGGTCAGCTAGTCCAATCCCCCTGCGCTGAGCAGGGACATCCACAAGATGAGGCTGCTCAGAGCCCCATCCAACCTGACCTTGGATATTTCTAGGGTTGCAGCTTCTAACACCCCTCTGGGTAACCTGTTCCACTGTTTGACCACTCTCCTTCTATCAACTGCTTCCAAAGTTAACAGCATGCATTTCTAAGTGGAAGATAACCTTCAATTTCTAAAAAGGTTTCCTCTGTAATTTGTATTTTAAACCATTTGCACTGTTCATTAGACTAGAGTTGCAGAGCTGCACAATCTCTGACCATAGAATTTCAATGTTTACATTCTTCATGCAGCCCAAATGGCACAAAGTACTTGTCCCACAGGTGACAGGCTGTAGTGTTTAAAGAGGTAATGAGTTGCAATGAGATGTTTCAAAAATGCATTTCTTCCAGGGCAAGCAAGTTGTGCTTGTAGTGCAATAGGACAGCGTGAGCTGTTCTGCCTGAAGAAGCACATTAGCCAGCAACTGATGACCTGCAGAGCATAAGGCAATCCCTTTGCAGTGAGCTAACCTGCTTTTCTCTGCTACAAACAGGCAAGGGCAAACTTTAAAGTTTATGCACAAGGATTATTCTGCAAGTAACTGGGTTTTAATGTGGCCTAAATCCAGCTTTGCACAAAACATCCAGTGCAAGAACTGCATTGAAACCAGCACCAAATCAAACATCCGCTCTCAGCTGGGTACCTACAAGCCTTATTGTGAATGAACATTTCGATGCTGTCCTGAATCAAAAATCTTTATCCAAGTACCACTAAAGTGCATATGCTTCACATTGCAAGAACAAGCTTTTGTTCTCCGAGACAAAAATTACTAGTAACCACAATTTTCCTCTTACTTGACATTAAGAAAATTCTTACCACTGTTTCCCTCAAAGCAAGGTTCACAGATAACGTACTTGTTCTATTCCACACCTAATATAGTTTGTTTTTTTCCTTAATGCCATCTTTGTATACCATACACCAAATAAAATGCATGAATCAATGTTGAAGAACTTCCTTCACCATAGCTTTCCCGTAGCTGAGTCTCAGGCATTGAATCTTCAAGTTTATTCAGAAGGTACAAGGGAAAAACAGCTCAAGCTGGGTGCTACCAGAGAGGGACCTCAAACAAAGAAATATCTGGGCAGTTATATCCCTACAGTCTAAGTCTCCTGCTGCTCACATGATGGTTTGGTCCAATAGTAATATTTGAGCCTTCTTGTTTCTCAGTGGATCCTGTCTCTGTCTCCAGGCTGGTAGTTCCTTTTATCTCAAGGATGCAGCTTCTGTTGACAATTGTGGCTACCTTATTTTTCACAGGATGCAGTGGTCTCTGGGCCTCCCTTCATGTAACTAAGTGTAAGTTCAGTGTAAATTCACCACTTAGAGGCCTAAGGCTTCAGTAAATCTAGCTACTCATGCTAAGTAAAGCAGAACAAGTTTCAATCCAACTTATTTTTAAGTGATCACCCAATAAATTCTAATACTCTACAAGTAAATGATTTTAATCCTCAGCAACCAAGTACTTTTTCAGACATTGTCAGCCTTTGTCTTGCTTGGCCAGAAAGAAAAAACACATGACCACTTTAGCAATGTAAAAAGTATGCCTAAAAAAGGATGTATATGGACTTTTGACTTCTGGGAACAGGTTGGTCAAAAAAGATGCTGGAATAAATGTCTTTCACTACAGCAACAAGAACTACCTGGTCAATTGCTTAACTGCTTACTGGTATTTCTTAGTCCTTTGTCACGGTCTGTCTTTGAGTGAACTGAAAACATGGCTTTATTTCAGAAGATGCCATACCACACACACAACTCTCAAAAGTTCCCATCTCCTTAGCCATATTTCTAAAATCTGATATTGCTGGAATTATCTTTTTTTTTGGTGGGGGGGGTTGGGGTAGCAGCTATTTGTCAGCATAATTTGTAACTTCAGCTGCATCCTTTCATCTTTAAAATGTACTAAAGTTTGTGAATAAAAGAGAAAACATCCATAACAAGTTTCTGAATGCATAAATTCCTTTAATGAAAATATTGTGATAGCACTGCATTACATATATTCAATATTCGTAGTTCAAAGGGTCACAGAATTTTGATTGAACAACACTGTTTTGAGTATAGACCACAGCATTTAGATATGCTCTGACAAGGATAATATAATGGAGTAAGTTGTAGGTAGCAACAGTGAAATGTATGTAAAACGTTGAAATTTGGTTGGTTTGGTTTTATTTTTTAAGTGGTTTGCCACCATTAAAAAGAGCAAACACTATAAGATATTCCTGGTATCCTCAAAGCGTTATGCTATCAGCAACTTCCAAAATATTTTACAGCATTACCAGTAAGAACTTTTATTTCTGGCTGTAGCAAACCACACAGAAGGGAAGCGTGAAAAGCTCATGTGCAGCGTGTTACAGGCTTATTGTATATAGCATTGGCTTTTAGACTGTGAAATTTCTGTGCAGGGTTAAGATTTAGTAATGCTTTTGAAAGAAAACTCACTTGGTTTTTTTATTTTTAATCTATTGAAAAAGGGAAGAGCAGTAATTAATTTGAGTTGTATTAGTTAATATTCCAAAATCAGACTCTACCGTTTGAACGCGTAGAAGCACACCACCATTTATAAAACCTGCCTTTCTCAGGACAATGACACATTCGAGTCTAAGGGCAGGGCAGCATCGCAGTGTTGGTCGGGTTTGGGTTATGTAAACAATACCACAGCTTAATGGAAAAGCAGGATTCTTTAGCAAACAGTGAAGATTTCCAGCCCTCTGTCACATTCTCCCTATTTACTGACATTTTCATTTTGTACCATGGAGCCTTTCACCATCAGTGCTGGGGAGGGGAAAGGGGGCAAATATCTGATTATTTAATAAAAAATTGCCTGTCAAATCCTGTTGCTTCAAGCCTTTTTCAGGAAGGAAATCATATATATAATTACTAAGAAAACAAGAATTATAACATGACCTGGCCTGTTAGGGAAACAGCATTCTTCTCTAAATCCCAATTGTATTTTCTCCTTAACAAAGCAGTTATTCTTCAATTTGTAGAGAAGTGCTCATAAAAGCACAGTAAGTGGCTTATTTTGAATCATTTCATGGTGATACAGAAAAAACAATCCTCTCTTAGAAACACCCTTCATAAACAGTCAAATAATACTAGGGCAGATGCTCAGAGCATGCTGTCCCAATTCTGTTGACTGCAAGAGAGCTGATACAGTCTACACCAGGTGGCAGTTTGCCCAATGTGTCACCAAATGCTGCCAAAATAATAATCAATTTAACAGGAATGTGGCAGTAGAGTTAATAAGAAGCACTATCCACCTTCTCCCTCATCTCCCCCAGAAAAACCAAACCAAAACAGAATTATGCACTCAAGTGTTTCTGCCAGAAACAAACCCTCTAATTAGGGTAAAAAGAAAACCAAGTCTCATTTACAAAATAAAAATACAAAAATTAACTCCAGAAATCACATAAATTGATTCAGAATAAATGCAAATGCACAAGAAACCTACCGGAATAGTAATTGTTTATCAAATTGAGATTTGAAACATTAAAAGAAAAAAACTCATAGCTAATACTTTTACAAAAAAAAAATCTACTATACAATAATAAATAAAAAGATTTAAAAAACATGTTCCCTTAAGTGCTGTGTACACCTATATCTGATTCTTTTCCATGGCAAATAGTATGCTGAAGATTTGGTAAAGTAACCTTTTATTTTTGGTTAGCATTTGTACGTTCAATGTAAATACACATGGAATGTACTAGATAGTTACAGTTTTCCCACAGGATTTTTTTCACAGTTACAGAAAACATTTCCAACTTACACACCATGAATGTTTTCATAAGCATCATATTTTTGATGGACATGGGTTGGAAGAGGAAGTAAAAAAACACTTCAGAGTGATCTCTCACTGTTCTGTCTCTTACTGCATCTCAAAACCAGCTCTCTGTTTTTTCTTGGGTTGGTTCATTGGTTGGGGTTTTTTTTGCGTAGTCATGCTCAGGTACAAACTTGAGGAAAGAGCGTGTGATGTGAGGCAGCCTGCACCTTCCAGTCAGCTTTCAAGTGCCTAATGGATCCGGTCCTTAAGGCAGTCAGTATTTCATTCAAATGTCCATACTTCTACATCTTGTATTATGAAATCTTCTTTCTTAGATAAGATGTCATTATTGAAGGTGCTGCAGGAGTTGCTTCGCCCGTGATACAAATCTGCATCTAACCATAAGCCGAACCGTCCACTATAAACAAAAAAAAATAAGGCTATATATAATAGTAAAAGTATTGGAAGCTGTAGAAACAGCCAGAGAAGCAATAAAGAGGAATGTAGGTAATACTGAGGACCTCTTAGAACAAGTGTGGAGAGCTCAGTCCTGGCATAGTGCTTGCCAAGAAGCTCACAGAGCAGCCCCTGTGCTTTTGTTTGCACAAGCAAGCGGGGCAGAGGCAGGACTGAGAGTGTGCCCACAGACTGCCCCATGCCATTCAGCTGTTCACGCCACTGCTGTGGCTGACACCAGGATGTGACATTGGAGCCCCTTCCCTGGCTGTCTGGATGTGGACATGGCCCCTTCTGGTTCAGGAGGAGGAGGAGGGGTCTTTATATCCTGACGCAAATCACCCCCAGATGGCCCATGCAGTCAGCTTTATTTAGTTGTACGGCCTTAGCCCTTGATTTCATACCCATTGCCCTTTGAAACCTAGGACCTGATTAAGCACTGTCTGTATCCTTGCTCTGGGTATCAACAGAATGATGACAACTTAGTACCACATGAAAAACCTTAGAGGGCGATGGCAAAACTGCCATTAAAGATTATCTTCCTGTGGCAAACTTCTTCAGCAGTAAGACATGTATCTACTCAAAACATATGGGTCTTCTTAGCTAGAAAAAAACCCCAAACCAACAACTCCTACTCCCCTAACATCAGTCACCCTCTTTAAGCAATGGAAATTGGTCTGCTTACTAAAATTAAGTTCAGACATTTTATTGATTAATTTTTCTTGCAACTACCATTGTTCCTATTCTCATTAAAAAAAGAAAGAGAAAGGGAAAAAAAAGAAAAAACAAAGGAAAAAAAAAAAGGTTAGCTACATAATTTGAAAACTGAACATTCACTCACCCTCCACCTCCGAGCTCCAGAGAGCTGGTGTCTCCATTGATGAAGTAGGTGTTCTCTCCACTCCATTTGAATACCTAAAGAGGGGGAAAAGCCCAGATGTATTTGGACCATGAGGATTCTTGTACACAAACTATTAGGGACTGACTCTGTGCAAGTATTTTTTAGTGTGGTCTTTTTTTTATTTTTTTCTTGAAGGGGGAAGAAGAAAAAGTAGTAGGTAGAAAGTAAAGGAACAATACATATTTAAAACAACGAAAAAGGCACCCCAATCCTTTTTAAAACTCTGCTTGCAACTCAACAGACTTTTTGTTAAAAAATGTGTTCAATATTGAAAACCACATATGCCATGAACATTAAGGGGTATTTCAGTAACACTGTTACCTCTGGTTTGTTGTCACTGTGAACCGAAGTGTGTGTGAAATTATACCCTACCCTTGATATCACTGCCTTCCAAGGCAAGTCTTTGAGAGTCCACTCCTTTCCTCCTCCCTGTTTCACCCTTCAATCCATCTGAAGTCCTGTCCTCACACTTACAGACTGTTCTCTCAGCACTTCAGATAATTACAGCCACTTTTGTTTAAAGCACAACATTCAAGCAATGAGTTATTAACCGCATTCAGCCACAGCTGGCACATCTTCAAACTCAAATATGTCATCTTCACAGAAATCTCATAACTGTTTCCAGAAGTGGAGCCCAAAAATCTTATTTAGGAAAGTGAACACCCACTTACCTTGAAGTTTGGACTGAATGTGTAAAGGAATGTTTCACCAGTGCCATAGTAGTGGTCACTAAACCTGAAGGGATGTGTAGCGTATGCTCCAAATATCTGTCGGAATAAAATGATTAAACTACTTCTGAGGACAGAGCAAAATTCAAGGAAAAAAACCCCAAACGTTTCAAAATGCTTTCTAAATAACAGATGAAATAGTGTTTCATGTGAGGTGAACCAACCAGTAAGGTACATCAGATGAGCAAGTATTCTTGCACATCTGCCAGTTAAAATCCAGATGACTAAAATGGCAACAGGAATTCTGCCTCTAGGATCTATTGAAGTGCTAGACCTCCACAGAGGCATCATTTCTGCTGGCTTGTTAACTGAGATACCTAAGGAAGATACTTCCATGTGCACTATTAAAAGGAGCACTCATTGCAATTATGAAGCTGGGGAGGGGAACAGATGGATTTGTATTAGTGCTGATGTGCTTTCCTGCCTGTAAGTTTAGTTCAAGCAGTAGAAATATTGATATGATGCCACCTCACAGTATGACTAGAACTTCGTAATGCTAATTTTTTATAATGAGGCCCTTTCAGTCCAACTCCTGCAGAACAAGCACTCCTTACCTGGTTGTCCATATCCTTGATGACAAGGAGAACTGGACTGTCGAGAGATGCTGATTTACGATACAGAGTCTTCAGGCTCGTCCCGTGCTCGAGTGTACTGTACGCAAGTCGCCACGGATATCCCTGTACTCGTGCGGGCAAGCGCCGGGCAAGCTGGGCAATGAACAGTGAGAAATGGTTACATATTCAACAGGTTGGGTCACAGGTGGTGCCCCAGACCATTCCCTTTCTGCAAGGGTTCCAAGCCCAAAAAGTGGCTGTAAAGGGAGCAGCTGATGCCAGCAGCTTGAAATTTCTGCCACGTACATGTGGCCTTGTACTGTGAACCCAACTGTGCATTCACATCACTGGTGAAAGTGATTTCAAAACTGGCACCCCTTCTCCAAACAGTGAAAGAGTTGCCAGTCCTCAGTATCACAACTCAGAGTTGCAATACATCAAATTGAGCTTTCCAGGGTGAGCCAGTGCTGCAGCAAACACGACCTTGCATAAAGATGCTTCAACATACTAAGTACTTCCCAAACTCTTAAAAAGCATTAGCATTGCTTCCAGAAGGCAGAATGTCCCACACTCAGCAGAGACAGCACCACAGTTAAGGAAAGCAGAGGTTTTTCTAGCCATACCTGCTCTATGTGCATATTCTCTAGGAGAGCACTGTGATGCTTTAAGACGGGCAAAGTATCATCATCATCTTCTTCTTCTTCATAGTAACTGCAAACACTCTTCCGTCGTTTTGCTTCTTCTACAGTAATGATCTGAAGCAAGGGAACAAACGTTCAACCTAAAGCATAGCTCTTAGGCTATTGAACGCTACTGCTGTTGAAGCAAGTTCATTTCAAACAACACACTCCTCAGCTGTTACACTCTGTGAAGCAAAACCACTGTATGGGATAGTTCTATCAAGCACAGGCAGCCTTAACCAAATAGGGAAAATCTTAACTGGTAAGGTGTCATTTGAGACAGCATAGCCAGAATTTCTTCATGCCCTGGTGACCTCCCACAGCTGTAGAGCTCTTTGGGATTAATAAACATTTAGGTAGCCAGCTGACATTATGTGGTTGGTCTCAGACATACCTGGTCCCAAGTCACAAGGCTAAACTGCACCTATGTGTATCTGGACTAGATGTCTTGTGGGAGTCTAAATGAGGAGGACACAGAAGCTTCTTTGTTTTCTCTCATGCAGCTAGTTGAGTATATAAATTATTTTCTCAGCTGCTAATGCAAGTTCAAAATTTCACTTTTTGTTAAAACAGCTTTTTCCTGGTTTTGGGGTTTTTTTTGGTGGTTTTTTGTTTGTTTGTTTTTTGTTTGTTTTTTTTTACTGACTCAGAAATGGTTTTGTGTATACAAACTGAAACAGAATGAATATGGTAAAATAAAAAAAATTAAATCAACTTGAACAGGTATTTTGAAATTCTGTCTTGTAGGAAATGTACTAAGAGATTTTGAGCATGCAGGTCATAGAATCATTAAGGTTGGAAATGACCTTCAGGATCATCAAGTGCAACTGTCTACTAAATATTATCAGGACCACTAAACCATGTCCTGAAGTGTCACATCTAGACATATTTTAAACACCTCCAGGGATGGTGATTCCACCACCTCCCTGGGCAGCTTGTTCCAATGCCCAAGCCCTCTTGCAGTAAAAAAATTTTTCCTAATATCCAACCTAACCCTCCCCCCCACCCCTGGCAAAACTTAAGCCCATTTTCTGTTGTCCTATCAGTAGTTACCTGGGAGAAGAGACCAACACCCACATCACTACAACTTCCCTTCAGGTAGTTGTAGAGAGCAATAAGGTCTCCTGTCAGCTTCCTCTTCTCCAGAATAAACAACCCCAGGATCCCTCAGGTGCTCCTTGTAAGACATTTTCTCCAGACCCTTCTCCAGTTTTGTTGCCTTTCTCTGAACTTGCTCCAGCACCTCAATATCTTTTTTTCATACTGCAGCACCCTAACCTGAACATGGTGCTCAACCGGGCACAGCTCAAGCTGTGGCTGAGTACCCAGGCACAACCTGTTCACTTAAATTCTTGAAAAATACTCATTCTGAGAGTCAAAGTCTTTATGAAATACATTCTTAGTTGAAAATGATTAAACAGCTCTTTTGGAAATGTCTATCTATTCCTTTGCTTAAGACTTCATAAAGAGAGCACATTGTAGTATCTTAAAAGATGAAACCACATAAATATTTCTAACATCAGGTTTAAATTTAAATACTTAAAAAAAGAAGCACAGTCTTCTCAACAACAGGTAAACCACACTACCTTTTCTCATAAAGCTGGATGCAAAATAAGAATGCGAGTCCATACACTTAGTGCTTGTCTGTAAAACTCAGTGGGCTACAAGGTGCTGACAGAGACAGGTGACAAACCCTGAACCCCACGTGGCACAGGCAGCAAAGAAGAGCCCAAATGTAACCTGCAGCAGGAGCTCCCAGGCTGGCAGCACCCACACCACCCAGAGCTCACCGCAGAGAGGAGGACGCTACCTTGCCACTCAGCAGCAGTGGTCTGTGTATCCTGGCTCCTGAGAAGCTGCTGCTGGGGGTGCTCAGCCTCCTGGCTGGCAGAGCATCATCTGGCACAGCCAGAAAGTTGCTAACCCTTCAGTGCAGCTTGGGGCTCCCAGTGAGAGACAGCAGCCTCAGCTCTGCACAGCATCGGGAGGTGAGATGTGTGTGGCACTGTGTCTGGCAGCGGGGCTTTAGCTGGGGCTTGGTGCCACCATGGCGAACAGGAGGTAACAGCAAGAGCTCAGAGATGGGTCTGATGAGAAAGAAAAGGGGAAGCAAGGAGGCCTAACTATAAAACAAACGGGAAACCTTAAACCGCCTTCCTTCCATAAGCATATCACCACAGAGGTCTTATCTCGGAGCAGGAACCTCAAGCTGTGGCTGCAGAGCACGCTGTGCCACTGTCACACACCTCCCTGCAAATACGGCTTCTAAACAACTTTCACGTTACACATGGATAAAGTTTTGCATAACTCCTCTGTGCCTTCGCAATCACTGCTTGAACTTGCAGAAGCTGTCAACGGTCAAGACAATTGCCAAGAAGTGTCTGGAGGTCCTACACACACCTACCCCACAGGCAAGAAAGTAAAAGCACTGGACTGACTCCAGGTGCAGATCTAACACCATCACAAATCACAAAAGGAGCTCTTCATGAAGACCAGGACTGGTGAGGAGTTCACTGTGGGTAGGACAAAGACCTAATACCATCAGTCACACTTAGCATCTCCACCGGAGCAACACATCCACTGCACACACTCACATCCAGTCCGTTTTCACCTGGAGCCACCTGGAGCTAAGCCCAGGGCATTGCCCAGGGCAGGGCACTGTCCTTCCAACTGCACAGCAGGGACAGGGAAAGGGCAGGACCACAGGGCAAAAAATCCAGCCTGCAGAACTATTGCTGTTACGTGCCCCTGCACACTCAGGCAGTACAGGTATTCCTGCTGGTGATACTGGAAGAGCTGTACAGCTGCATCCCACTTCTCCAGCCCAAGCTCCATGGGATCTATTCCTAGGTCTTTTGAGACTGTGGAAAAACCTGTGCTGGAAAAATTTTCCATATTGCAGGGAAGGTTGTCACTGCAAAACTAAGATAAATTTTTTAAAAGCCTACAACTGTTAAAGGAAAATGGTCTTCCTGCTTTTATCCTTGTTCTTTTCCTACCTCTTGAGTGGTTTTCCTTCCCTCCTCATGTCCCAGGCCACTAATTGTTTTTGTACTTTTTTTTTTTTTTAAATTAACATTTTTTTCATCTTAAATGAAAAGTACCAAACTCCTCTTTTGAAGATTATTTTCCAGGAATAGTCCTCTCCCAGGAGGGTGGGGAGGAAAGTGTCACCGTGTATCAACCAGCAACAGGTATCCGTAGCAAAACTCAACCAAACTCACAGCCACAGGCAGCCACAGAAAGCCTGTTAATACAGTTGTAAACTGCAAATTGCCTCCAGGTACACACAAGCCCCCCTCTACACTGCACACTCTGTAACTGAAGCGCACATTTGAATGAAGATCAGAGTGAACAATGGCAAAAAAAAAGTGACCTGCAAGATCAGATATTTACAGACCACACAAAAGCAGAAAGAGATGAAAGGAATCAGCCAATACAGAAAATGGATCCACCAAATCTTTTAAAGATTTTATGGGACTGCGAAAGCAAGCTACCTGGGGTGGAAATACCCTGTTAAAATTCATCTGAGTACAGAGCACATTTTTGACTAGGACAGAAGTGCTGTTATCAATCAGATCCCTGCTTTTCAAACAGGGACGCAGTTCAACATACCTCCACAAAAGGTTCCCCCTGGTCAGGTCTGGCACAGTAAAGAATTCGAATATTCAAAGGCATTTGTTTCCCCTTCATCATCTACTAGTTTACTTTGCAGTATCCACTACACTTCCCTGCTCTAGTGGCAAGACCTCTCGCCAGCAAGCATGACAGACAGCTACTGCCCGCGGCACTCAGTGATAAAGCTGCTTATATGCTTCTCTACAGTCGCACTTTCTGTTTCCCCGCAAGGAAGAGTGAAACTTTCACCGTAATCATGCCCAAATTTGGACTTTCAATAGAGACTTCCTGGCAGACATACTTTAAATTTGAAAAGCCTGAATATGTTACAAATAAAGGAGACACACCTTTAGAAACAGTTTCAAGCTAATTCTTCTCCCAGTGCTTATTTAAATGAAACAATGAGAGAAGAGCTCCCAGTGTGGCCAGACCTCTCCTGCCTCTATTCTTCGGATCACTGGCCCTCCTCCATTTTAGTCTTATGAAAATAGCATGCAAATAACTGAACAGTGAAATCTAGTGCTATATATTAATGCACTCAGTTCTGAGCAAAACAAGGAAGACTCCTTTTTCTTTTTCCATCTTGCAGTTCACAAAGCACCAACATTAAGAAACTACAAAACTGTAAAAAAAAGAAGCTATTTGGAATTAGAGGTGATGTTGCTACATTTCAAATGACAAGCCCCACTCCCACTTGCTTTTGAACAGGACAACACACTTTGAAGACAGAAATGCTCAAAAAACCCCAAAAATAATAACAATAATAAAAAAAGAGGGCAGTAGAATTTTGAAAACAAGTTTATCTTTAAGACAAATTATCAGGTCACTTTTTAAATTGCCATCAAGGTATTTCCCACTTAGCAATTTATCTGGTTTTTAATTTATCCCAAACCTTTAACACAGCAAGTGCTTCAGCATTCAGAAATATTTTTTAAAAAGCGTGAGCTTATTTCCCCTAGAAACTAGGCTTTGTATGCACAAGAAGACTGACAGATAACAAACACAGGCATGCCAAGTAGTTAAAACAGATTGCAAAAGCCCCTGTATGAAAAAGCCAAAGTCCAAGGATAAAACTTAGTTAATCTTAGAAACAATACTCACACAGGATTGCTGTGTGCACCTGAGAAGCAAGGGCCTGGCACATCAACCACATTCCAATCCATTTCACCCAGCACACAGGAGTCTGTGTTGGTGTTCACGTGTATATATGCATTTTGGAGATTTTATTTGCAGCATATAAACAGAACACAAATTTAGCAATGCTGACAACATACACCTGTATAGTTTTGCAAAAGACTAACATCACATAACCCAAGTATTTACACAACTTCTGCTGGCTGCACACCGGAGAGCTCCCAGCTGTTTTCCTGCTCTTTCTAGGGAGAGAAGAAAGGAAGACTGAAGGAATATGAGTATGTTTGTGAGACAGATACAAACTTTGAGGAGACAGACTTCTGTATGAAGCAACAAGCAGTGCAAAGAAACACCGTACAAGTCATCAGAAGAGCAGGTACTGAGATTCCTAACAGAGGATGCACACTTGACATGCACATGCTTCATGGAAAGGCAGAAAGCGCTCACCTCCCAGCTTTTAGTAGTGGGCTCACTGAAGAAGTTGTCTATCATGTCAAGCTCCTCCTTTTCCACCACAACAAAACCTTGCTCTTTGGCATCTTTCCCATATATTTCTGGTGACCACTGGACGAAAAATGTGTACAAGTGATCCACCCTGTAAATAAAAGAGGAGATTAACCATTGTTCAGTGGTCCATGAACACAACATTTTCATGTGGTACAGAGGTTTCGCCAATGCCAAAGAAGGGACAACCACACAGATAGGATACCTGTGAATTTCCATCCTCACATACCACACAAAGCAACAGTTCCCTCCACCTGGCATCCTGAAGCACTTCAAAGTTTTTCTGCTTTCACTTCCCACAATATATTTGTCTCCTCCTTCTACTATACGTATAGCCAAAGCATCATTGTAACACTAAATGGCTTGTCTAGTCGCATACAATTCATATTAAGAAGTCAAATAGATTGATATTAGGTTACACACAAAAGATAAGTCCATAAAAAACTCACTTATTTAGTTTGACCTCCCACATAAAACAAGCTATAAGAGATCATTAGTGAAGTCTACACTACATTTCTAGCTGTTATTAAAGTTAGCGACTACCCATGAAACAATTCTTCATTCTGTGTGCATAATGAAAATAAGCAGTTACTGTCAACTTTGCTAATGATAGAGTGCCAGCAGTGTACGCACTTCTGTAAACGTAGTCTGCGCTCAATCACTGTCTTTAAAGAGGTGTTCCCTGACAACATCCGTAACAAAGAGTGGAACAACTTCTGAAGAAGGAATTTATGCAATATATAAAACATGCATTTTCAAACAGGAATACGACAGTAGACCCCCTGAAGCTGAGCTGGCAGAAAAAAAACCCAAACACAACAAACCAAACCAAAAAACTAATTTAAAAGGGCAAGATACAAAGATGGCACTTATGACACTGGATCTTTCTCCAGTTACTCACCAGAAAGTTTTGCCTGACAATTCCTTGATCAATGCAAACCATGAAAAATCTTAGAGAATTTTAGACATATGTTTCAAGTTACGGGGGTTTATATATATATATGCACAAATAATCTTAAAACATCATTTCAGCACTGTTGGATTCTGTTCAGAGTCACTAGTATAATTCCAGAGATCTTTCCAATCGAGTCTGCGGTTTTTTTATTCAACGCTCCTATCAACGAGGGCTAGAGTCTGATGTCAGTTCTAACTGCATAAACTGACAGACCTGAAATTGTTGCCTGTTCTTGACAGCTAAACTAATTCACAGTCCAGATGAGATATATGAAGGGGCTTGACTCACTTTGGCCTCAAGAAATTTGGATCTAATTTCCACTATCCTCAGAAAGAATAAAGGATTGACTTGGCTTCATCATGGCAGTGTCCTCTTAATCATGAAAAAAGAACAAATTAGCATTGCCATCAGTTTTTTCTCTTCTCCTTTCACATTCACAAATGCTTCTGTGGTGCCTGGCTAACATGTTCTAATGGAGTTTAAATTTTGATTATCAAATAAGAACTGTACCTGTAAAACATTTATAACGTATACAGCCAAATACAGTTTTAGTACAATTTTCTTAAATTTGTGAACACACTCCACTAGCTCCTGAGACACTAGCAGGTTGCCTTCATCAAGAACAAGCAAGGTAGTTAATACTCGTATCAAAATAAAAATTTTAGCTGCTGCTCATTCCTCTGCAGCAACTCACACACAGAAAAAAGACCAAAGTAGTACTTTGCAAACCATCAGTCTCTGGGGTAGTTCTCACCAATAACTGCCTGGAAAGGGCTAAAATGCTAAAAGAGGGTCACACTTCCATTGCCCCTTCTTTGTGAGAAGCCACACAATTGCTTACAAAATTGCACAGATCTAAAAGCAGTGACCTATGGAAAGTACTTCTAAAAGCCTATGATCTCATTTCAGTCAATACTTCTTTTTCTAACTGCAAAAGTTTTTGCACATCTATAAATGCCCTGCTCCACTTGCTCACAGAGGCTTCAGAAAGAGCATTATGATCATCTCTTTGCTATCTAACGTGATTTTTAACTGAAAGAGACACTTAACTTGAACACTGTGTATTTTATGTGCAGTAGTCCTAGTCTGGAAAGCTAACTACTCAATTCCCACAAATCTCTATGAAAGAACAATGAAACCAGCAGTTGCTGCTGTCTGGCTAAGATCAATTTGAAAGCATGTTCATGCAGGTGGGTAGAGGAGAGCGACATACGATCACCTCAGAATTGCAAAACATATTTAGATTGTACATCAATGCTGGAGGTCATCTAGGCCAACGTTTTTGTATAGCAGAGCTAACTTCCAAGTTAGAGCAGCCTTGTCCACTTCCAGTTGTGAAAATATCCAAGAGATTCCACAACCTCTCTATGCAACCTGTTCCATGCGTAACCAGTCTCACGGGTTTTTTTTTCCCCTCTTCTATCCAACCACAATTTCCTCCGATGCCTGCAGCATGTGATCTGAGAAGGGTCTGGCACCAGCACCATCTTACTTTCTGCACCCTCCCTCCCCCCCCCTTTTTTTTTTTTAATGATGTGTCAAAAAGAAAGAGGAATAACCACCACCCAAGCTGTTGGCTGTGCTCTTTCTTACAGGGGCCAGCAAGAAGCGAAGACTTCATTACTGCAAAAACACACTGCTGACTTATGTTGAGTTTGCTCTCAACTTCCCCAGCTCCCTTTCTGCAGTGCTACTCCCCAGGACACCCATCCCCAGACTGTACCACAACAGGGACCGCTCCACCTCAGGTGCACAACTTTGCATTTACCTTTTCTGAACTTCCTGACATTTCTGTCAATCCATTCCTTCGGGCTGAGGTCCCTCTGAACAGCAGACCTACCCTCTGATGTATGAACGCTCCCCAGATTTGGCATCCTCCCCCAGAAGAACAAAGGTGTATTCTGTCCCAAAGTCCCTGTCTCCAATGAAGGCATTAAACACTATCAGTCCCCAAGGAATACCACTTGCATGGGGCTGTCACTCAGATTAGCTACTTTTAATGGTCCAGTAAGATTTTCGCCCACCTGGTAGTCTACCTGTCCAGGTCACGTCTCCCCAGTTTGGCTATAAGGACACTATAGAAGATTGTGATGAAAGCCTTGCTAAAGTAATTGTAAAACTACCATCCTTTGCTCTCTCCATATTCACAGAGTTCGCTATCTCAAACAGAACAGCTATCTGGTTGGCAGAAAAACAACTTGCCCTTGATAAACCTAGGATAGCTGCTCTTCTTGCCCTCCATGAGATTGGAAATGGTATCCATAAGAAGGTGCTTCATAATCTTCCCAGGGACTAAGGTGAAGCTGACTGCCCTGTGCTCCCACAGGTCCTCCTCAATTTTTCTCAAGATGGTTGCAGCATTTCTCTTTCCAATTATTAAGAACCTCTTCCAGGGATCATGACCTTTCAAAGCATGATAGAAAACAGCCTTGAGTAACATCAACCAACTTCCTCAGTACACTCAGAACATTTCCTGTCAGGCCCTACGGACCTGTATATGCTCAGTTTATTTAAGTAGTCCATAACTAAGTTTTCCTCTGCAATGGACAGATGCTAAAGAAATCCAGACACTCCAGATTTAAGAAGCAGCAGCATAAAACGAAAAATAGGTGACTGCAGGGGTGAGATCATTCTGAAAGGTGATGCAGAGTATCCCTTCTCTGTTAATAAAATTATTACATTAGGCTATAGTGGTATTTCAAAGCTACCAATCTGAAAAAATTGAAGACAATTTTCAAATTGAAAAACCACTGCTTGAGGAACTCTCTTACAGCCAACTTGACAGCTGCAAGGAAATTTACCCCAGAATTCAAGAGCTGTTTTTGGGATCACATACTTATAAGTGCGTCATGCACTAACAAAAAAACCTCAGTAAAATACTTGGAAAGGGACAACTTCAGAAACCTTAAGTTAATCCCTTCAGAAAGAAATTGTTCTGTAGGAAAATGATAGTAACTTAAAAGAAAAGGCAAAAAAACCCCAAAACCCCACAACAAAAAAACCCTAACCTAGTTGACACAAATCAAAAAGGAAAGATGGAACGGAGATTAAGGAGGGAAATGCCCCCAGCTGTAGCCAGATTTCACAGTAACACACACACAGGGCATAAAATAACTGTAAAAGTTTACAGTGAAGGATATAAAATGAATAGAAAACTAATTTCGGAGAGTGCAAACCAATACTTAAAGATTCCAACAGCAAAGTGATAAAATTAGTATAAGGGAAAATTTGGTGGAGTATTGTGCCACTGTATTGCTCAGTAAATGGGTACAATTAACTGTGGGCATGAATGCATCCAAACAGAGGAGCACACACTGGAGAGCAGTGACCAGAGCCTGTGCTTGCATCGAGACTGTGTTTAGTTGTTTTTTTGGTTTTGACTTAGTTATAACCATGCCTGACTAGATGATGGTGATCCTTCATGCATCTTGGAAGAGTTAAGGTACTGTAAGTCCTCATGTGGCTTGTATGAGCCTTCATAAGATATTAAGCTATAAACAGGTTTTCATAGGTTTCATCTTGCACAGTTTAGGGTCAAGGCAGCCCTCTAGACCTTTAACAGATGCTCTCTGTTAACCCCCCTCCCTCCCCAAAGGGGAAGGGAAAGGGAATAAGGGAGAGAGACTTAGTGATTAGAAAAGGAAACTAGAACAGCTTTAATGAAAATTATAATAATAAAAATGGAATATATACAAATATATACAAGCCCAGTATCAAATCCAACCCCCTTGATGGCAATTATGTCACCATCACCACTGATGCTGTGGAGCAGGCACTGGGAAAGTCCCAGACTGGTCCCAGCAGCAGATGGGAGCTGTGTTCAGGAGCTGCATTCTGGTACTGCATTCAGGAATACACAGATCAGGATCGAAGGCAGAACAGACAGAGTCCTCCTCAGACGCCGGCCCCTGAAAAAGCAAGCAAGAAACCAGAAGAGGACCCGAACCAAGCTGAGCTGAAATGGCTTGATCCTTCTGATCCCTCAGCTCTATACTGAATATGACGTATATGGGATGGAATACCTCATTGGTCAGTTCAGGGTCACCTGTCCTGGCTGCTCCTCCCTGCAGGTGCAGCCTTTCACTTTCTGCACCTCCCAGTGTGGTACACAAGATCCAGCAGTGGCCTTGCTCTTCATACCAATCCTCGGTACTCACTCTGAACATGGTGTGTTACCACTGCTAGAAGCAGGCACTGTCTGTGGAAACAGGCTGCTAACTTCAGAAAGTGGAGTTAAGTAGAACTGAGCTGAAAAGCAAAGTCACTGAACCGAATTAGTTTTATTCTCACTCAAACCAGAACACATCTGTATAGTTTTGTATCTTTTATCAGGATAAAAGATATTTATTTTATTTATCAGGAGTCTATGACTATTTGTAGAAGGCTAATTTTAAAGGAGTCTAAACCTAAGCTTTATGCCACCTATTCCACTCCATTAGCAGAAGCATAGAAGAGTGATACTACATCGTCAGGACCATCTTCATCATCATTCCTTTATGCAAAGCCCTGCGTAAGTGGACAGGAGCATCATGTAGGTATTGACTCCAGTTAGTTGTGCTGCAAGTTCTTCCAGATCACAGTTTCCAACTACAGGGTGTTAAGCACTAGATACTGAGTCACAACCAAGCAACATCCTGCTCTACAAAAAGGAAACTCCACAGAAACAGTAACAAAAACCAAACGAAAACTCACCCAATTCCCTAAACCAACCAAGCAAGCAACAAATCAATGGGGCAGAAAGCTAAGACTGAAAAAGAGAAGAAAAGATCAACCTCTGTTATTTTTCCTCCTTGAAAAACTGCCTGCTCTGAAAAGAGAAACTTCCAAAGAAGCAGATGCCCTCTCAGCAGTATGATCTCAGTTCAACGTCTTTTACATCAACATGAATGCAAATTTTAAGTTCATAAACCAAACCTGTTTGCCAAATTTATATTATTGATAATCAATGAGTTTTACCTTTTGACCGAGGAAATAGTCAATGCTAAAATGAATAAATTGTTAGAAGACATGCTTATAAACAAATAAATTCTGCATTTTTATATCTGTCCCAGAGCAAGGCATTTTCCTCTGCAATACCTTAAGGAAATCCATGACATAATTACTGACCTACCCAGAAGGGTGGAAAATCTACATAGCATTTAAACATAAATCCATGTAGTAAGAACACGCACAGACTTACCCTCTAATACTGTAAGCTACACCCATTGCAAGACTTCTCAGTAAAATAATCAATCCCTCTATTAGTGTTCAAAACCACGGGTGCCTCTCTGCTCAGATGAACCCAACAAGAAGCTGCCCTAGAGTGAATAATCCATATATAAGGTGACTCAAGATGTCCATCTCCCCCGTTACGTGCTACGGTGAGCGGTGCGGTGATCAAGCAGGCAGCACAGAGCAGCCCTACAGTCACTGATTAACTCAGCTGTGCTGTGCAGGTCGTGGGGTGGCAAACACCAGGATACTCTCGGTACCTGGGAAGCTACATAGGAAGACAGAAGACCTACAACAGCTGCAAGAGGCAAGTGAGAATTTCAACTTACCGACAGTCTTTATAAAGAATATCAGCTTGTCTTCTCTCTGTACTAAAAATGTTTTCTTTAAAAAAAAAACAAGCACAGAAAAAAAATGAACCTAACCAAACAGCCAACAAAAACAAAGGAAAAAAAAAAAAGATAAGTCTCCCCCCCCACCGCAGCTTTTCTGCAGCCTTCCAAGGCCAGAAAAGCAGCATCAGTCTGCAGATGGAAGAGCAGCTCTGCTGGGAGCAGCAGACTATGGGGCCTAGGATGAAAATGGAGCCATTTTCGCAACTGATGACAAGAGATCACGGTAAAGTATAATTAAATGTGAATCAGAGAAAAATTTAATTTACACAGTGATTATACACATGGACTCTAATTTCTTCACAGTCTCAATATGGGTTTGGTTTGTTGCTCGTTTGGGGTTTTTTGTTAATTACTACGAAATGTTAAGCTGCTGCACAAGCTACTGCGACTACACTGGACAGAAAGTGTTTTATTTATTTATTTATATGTACTGCTTTATGGCCAATGAGAGGAGAATGGTGTTCTTGATATTTTCATACATGAATATTAACTGCCTTCCAAATGGTTTTTAACTTACTAAATTAGTTCGAGACATTGTATCAAAAATACATTGCAAAGCTATCCCAAATGACCTACTGTCCATTGCACTCTCAAGATGCAACACTGATTATTATTTATTGCACAATACTGGTTCAAGAATATTACCAGAGGGTAAGAAGTGATGCATTTTGCTTTGGGAAGGCATCCAAGAGTTTGGAAAACACACAGAGTTCTTCGGCAAAGACATGTCTCACATTAGAGGAAGGAGCAGGTCTCGTATTTGACTTTTTCCCCAAGTTCTACATGATCTTTTATGTACCTCTGTGGTGTTAAAAGCACCAAAATGACCCGTTCTCATACTACATTCACCACAAGATTTTGGTCAAGATCTGACCAGCAACCACGACAGCAGAGACCTGTCCTAACAGCCGGCACAGCCAAGTGCTGCTGCAACAGCTCACTGCAGAAATTACTTTTTCCTCATTCTAAAAACTGAAATACAAACCAGTTGTCAACACTCCAGTTTATACATGGGTTAGGTCCCCTCAGTAATCAGCAAACAAAAAGTAGAGAAGCTGTTTTCCAAGTTTATGGTAAGAAGCTTAATAGATTTACCTGTTGCATGCACAGAGCAGCAACAATCAGAAACGACCTCAGCTCAGCAGCTTTATTCAACATCAGATACACTATCCCCAAAGCAATAACTGACCTTGTGTTATATTACAACATCCAACTCCTTGAAGTATTTACTCACACTTCAACCTAGAATTTTCTGAATCCACCCTTTTGCAATCCCTGAGGAGCCAAGGACTGGGTTTAGCAGATAAGCAAACAAACCAAAAGCAATCTTCAGCTACACTCCCAATGGCCGCATTCCAGCTGGATTAAACTTCTGCCTCTCCTCCCCCAGGCCAGTAACTTCCACACTACTGGTCTGCTCAGAACACTAATTTCTAAAACACAGGAAACAGACTTAAATCAATACACAGGCTACAAATCTGAAAATAAAATTAAACATTCTGAAAACAATATTGAAAGAAAGCAAAAAAAACCACCTGTCTGCATCTTCAAGAGACACTTCTGAGACTGATCCCAGTTCATGTTCTTCCTGCCTGGTATCTAATTCACCAGAAGTGTGATCAGTGACATCTCTATTTTGGTTCATCAAAAGACTGGAGAGTTGCTCTAGTTGCCTTTTAGCAAAAGAAGGACCAGACATTGTATTCCTCATAGCCAGTGAAAATTCTTGGGTGATTGATGTTGAAAATCATAGGCCTCTAATTTTATTTTTTTGGGGCTAGAGTACTATTTATGCACACATAACACACCTACAGGCACATAAAACTTTCAAATGTATTTTATCACAAAGGAAGGGACTTTTCTAATGGGCCTGAAGGCTGAAACAGCCACATCCATTCAGTTAACAGCATCTCCCATTTCCACATTGCGCTCTTCGCTCACACAAAATACCTGATTTTTAGGACCGGCACCGTAGCGGATTCCTTGCCTCTCTTGCCACTGCTTCCCTTTTCCCCTTTCCCTCACTTTCTAGACCACAGCTGAAACCCAAGTGATATCCCAGTGCTTTAATCATAAATTAGTGGCACGTTTTAAGAAGTAAGAGACAAACATGTTGTTGTGCTGTGGGCTGCAGCTTACCTTTCCCGAGGAACAGCAAACCAGTACTCTGGTTGCTTTATCTTTTTACTGTACTGTTGAGACATAGTGGTGCTCTGAGATGCAAAGGACTTTCTCATGGGCTTGCCTACTTTAATGCACAGAAACATTGGAGGAGTCTTGCTCTTCTCCTCTTTTGAAGGAAGCATATCTGAATGAGAGACAAAAGAAATGGGCTGCTTAAGGGAAAGTACCAATACTGCAGCTGATAAAACACTGTCACAAATATTAATAATCTTGTGCAAAGGAATACTCAGAGGCACCATACGCAGAATTAAACCTGACATGTCATTCAATAGCAAGATTGGTTTAATAAATCCTTGTTCATCCTAAACTGTGGCCATTTATTCCCATTTTGTCACAGCCTGTATCCCCCCCAGCTGTACAGCTATGTGCAGAATAGTCCTGTAAAGTAAAACAGTAAGATCATCAGGGTGGGTGCAAACTGCAACATGAAGCAGGCAAATAAAAGGGACAGTGTTTGACTGGGTCCAGGAAACCCATCCAGCTGAAGGGTAACATTGCCCACATGCATGCACACACACAGAAAGCCCCATCAGTTCCTCAACTCTGACAGTCTGACAGCCATACAAACACCTTTCATCTGCACAAGCCAGGGTCAAGCACATGAGCAGTAAGTTCCTTTAACTGGCAGTGTAACAAAAAAATTGCATATTAAGCTATAGCCTCAATCACACTGAAGTTTTGTCATTCATTTTAGGAGTACACATGCTGAGAATTTTTTTTTTTCTCTCTCAAGGACAATTACCAAATCACTAGTGACATATAAACCCTTCACAAAGAAAGGAAAATCATTTTAAGAGCAACTGTCTTTAAAATAAAGACTTCCACCCTAATCATCCCTCACCACCTCATATGAATCCAGGGTATGTCCAGTGATTCATTAAACTACTGAGAGGAGCATCAGCACTCCAGGATGGACAAGTGCTTGGAGGCACTACAAACAGGCACGTGTGTACATGCTCTCTAAACTGAGATGTTATTTTGTTACACGCTTTCCAGTAGAGAGGCCTGAATTTTATTTATGAAAACCCAACAACCAAGTCGTTGGGTTTCAAGCGGTGTCAAGAATACTTTGGTACCCGCCCCTTACGGCAATGCACTGCTACTTTGGGTACTATCAGAAATATACTGACAGACTTCACTGGAGCAAGGAAAGTTACCAGTACAGCGTGACAGTTCCTAGGCCATGAAGTGACCCTGTCAATACTGCAACCGGGTGACATTCCACTGTCCTTCTTAAAGCCAGTAAACAGAGGTGGAGATTATAACAGTGATCACTGAATATGGAAAGAGCACACAAGCTACTGATCAAACTAGAAGCTTAGGGAGTTTGAAGGTATTTTTTTCCTTTTAAATAGCAGATAATATAAAAATATACAAGAGTTTAAAAAGCCAAAAGACCAGGTATTACAGAAAGAGGAAATTTAGAGCGGAAGACTGTGAATTCAAATGTTACCGTCACAATGCTGTCCAAGTCTCAGAGGAAACAAGGATAACCAGAGACCTACCTTCAATTGGCACTTGAATTTTCTGCAGCAGCCACAGTCTGATTTCTGATTGATTGTCTAACTGTGTTTCTTGACAGGTCTTGTCTATAGCTGGTACTAATGAAGAGTCGACAGACTCTTTCAGATCCTTTTCCTCTGCTGCTGCTGAGCTGATTTCTAATGAAGGTGCTTTCCTTTCAACACAGCAGGAATCAAGCTCCATACTTTTAATTGTATGGACTTCATTAGCTTGGGACTTTGAACAGCTAAGTGTAAGGTCTATGCCAACTGCTTTATTGTTTTCACCTTTCTGGATTTCAGCCTTGTGTAAGTCTTCTGATGACTGAGACCCATTCCCATCTTTATTGAGGTAAAATTCAATAAGTTTATCTTTCTCTAGCTCTTTCTTAGCGTCCAATGCAGTCTCCACCTTACCTGTCGGGGAACTGACACATTTGTTTACTTCTGGAATAACATCTTGCTTTTCACACAGCTCTAAGTCTAAGTCAGCTTTAGGTTCAACACTGTCCTTTTTTTCCAAGGAATCAACTGTCAAGTGCTCCTGGACTTCTGTAGTGGGTTTGGTTACCTGCTGCTTCGTTCTCCCCAACTCCCTGGGGTCAGCCAGCAAGCCTTCCATTACTGAGATTTTCCTGTCCAACCCTCTATCCACACGAGATGACGTCTTTTCCAGCTCAATGAAGTCATCCTCTCCTTCTTCCAAAAGGGATTTTTCTTTGGTTTTGATATCTGAATCATTTTTTTCCCCAGAAGGCTCCTTGGCACATGGATCCGCAGCAAACTTTTCCAAACGTTTAGTGGCAGTGATGTTGTTGGGAAACTCCAGTGACTTTGATTTGATTGAGCCTGTACTCTCAGATGACTGAACAACTTTAAAATCAGCAGACTTTTCCTCATCTGAAGGCTTTATCTGTTTGGCACCCAGAGGAAAGGATGGATCCCCATTCTGCTGCCTCTTTTCCTTGCTGAGGGATTTGAATTTGCTGAAAGGATTGATATCTTTCTCAGAGGACAGGTCTTCCCATTCTCCTGGCCTGTACAGAGGACAAAGATCCTTTGGTATGTCACTGTCAGGGAAAATGATGGATGTACACAGGATGTTAAAAGCAAAATGGAAACAGAAACAAAACGGAAAAGAAAAACTAAATGATATACCAAATTAACTTAAGCGCTAAAACTCAACAAAAAATTGCTTTCTCCAAAATAAACATACATCAGTGGAAATAAGTGACTTCAAAGAAAATGGAGAAAAAAAAATGTGGAAAGGATAATACTGAAATAAAATTAGTAAACCGCTTGGTAAAATATGCCACATGGATGCAGAAATGGTACACGTGTAGTTACAATGGGCAAGTCATCAGAATTTCAGTCATCATGATAAGTCATGCTATCTGAAGCCACCAGATGATTCAGTCAACAGGGCATGTATTTAGCTGCTGGAATTTCATTCATACCATATTAACGTTATTTCCCGCGCCTGACAATGAGTCAACCTCTACAACCATCCTTGCTTCTCTAGTCAGTACAAAGGTATTTTTGAGAAGAAAGCAAATGGGACTTAAACGGTACCCTGTTCAAACTTGTTTTATGCAAAACAGTAATGGGCAACAGAGTTGGGGTTTTTTTCCCTTTTATTTCTCTACATTACTCAAATGTACTGTTTGAATGCAGACTTCCCCAAAGATACTTTTCTTAAAGAGGGACAATCATAAAGCATTTCAAAATGGAAAATTCTTAAAAACTTAATAGCGCACAACTTGAGCTCTTCATTACTGCTAAAAAGTCTGAGGTAAATGAGAATTCAAGATTCTCATCACTTCAAAGTTACTAAACACTCCAGTAATGAGTGTAATAAGCATCTAGAAATTTTTTCTTGAAATGAGAAAGTGGAAGGAAGTAGATGAATTTCACTGATCAGAGAGGTGTTGACCACAAGGACAAAACTTCTCTTATAACACATATACAAGCAGTACCCAGACTACACATAAATGAAAGTAATCCACCCCAGAAAGTCTATTATGTATTATAAATGATAGCTTTCATGGACTTGTACTTCTCTAAGTCCTGAAGATGGAAGTTAAGGTGCTGTTATCTTCAAAAGATTTAAATACTCCTCTCCTACTAAAAAAAACCAAAAAACCAAACACCACAAAAAATGGTTCAAATCTAACCCTCTTCACTTGCATTGAAATTACCCTAGAGATGGGTTAGTGCCAGAGCCCAACCATGGCACACCACCAATGCTTTTTTTTTGTTACTGATTTTTTACTGGTCTCCTTTGCACTTTGGTTCTCATATTCATGACCCATTTCTCTTTACTGCCACTAAAGTGTTCTAAAAAGAAAGCACAAGAACAACACAAGTGAATCACTCCTTTCCTGGTACTTTCCTCCCCTGATTTGTTTTATTCTGCTGTATTAAAATTCTTCCCCTTCACTTCCCTCCCCTCCTTTTCCATGACCCTTACTGAAAATCTGTAAACATAAGTTCAGGGAAGAACACTCCTTACGATGGCAAAGCGTCTTTAATCTTCATGTGAGAGATGTCATTGTAGAGAGCTATTGAGACAACCTCTTCCATGGGGCAGATAAGTCCATATTCTTCACAGCCATTCTCAATTACCAGAGGATCAGACTTATGTGGGTCAAACATGATATTGTTTGGAGTTACTATCATGACTCCTCCAACTACACCCTAAAACAGCAGAAGGAAGAATTAGCACATCATATGTAATTCATTTATCATTTGGTAGTGGGTTTTAGGCTACTATCCTAAAAAGAAAGACCTCTCTCTCGCCTCTTTCTACCCTGTCATGCAATGTTTGCTAACAAAACATTTTGGTTTCCAATTGCATCAAATCAGACATTTTAAGGAGGGCAAAGGAAAAAATTGCTTATTAACACATGAGTTCCTGACTGATAAGGACAAATGTCCAAACTATTCGACTTTCAGTGCTGGCTGCTACAAGCTAAAACTGTAGATTGTTAATCAACCTCAGACTAAATACATTAGTGGATTTTTAGAAAACACCCCAAACAGTACCATTTTATTCTAGATGCAGCTACCCTCATCTGATACATTAATTTATATGCAAGCAGCATGCCTGAAGGCAGTCTTACTTATGGAAATGTCAAGCTTACTATGCTAAGGTACATTATAGGTATCCCAATCTACTCTCCCATGCAAAAAGCTTCTGTATGTGAAACAGCTTCCCCCTCACTTAGAAACAGCTTCTATCACCAATTCAAGCATAGTTTGCACAGCTCTAGAAGGCATTTAATTCTTCAAAATGTGCTCTAGCCAAGGATTCAGTAAGAGGCTGCATCAGCCGTTATTCAGCATCCAACTCATGGCAACCGACCATTTTTCAAGGTTTACAAATGAGATTTCTAATATCTTGCTCCCCCACCCTCTCTTCCAGATGAACTACAAAACTCACCAGACCAATTCAAAAGCTGTGGGTGACACATGACAAATAGGAGCCACAGATCATCAGGAAAGACCTCCACTGTAGATACTATTAATTATCCAAGGTCATCAGCAAGGCAAGCCAATGAAGGCTAACAAATATCAGGTAAAGGACTGCAAGCTTGGTTTGTTCATTTTTTAAACCAAGGAGATGCCAAGCTGATGGCTCAGCACCGGCAAGTGAGTATACACGTGCCTGCTCCTTTGAAAAGCAATGTCTGTACCTATGCCCCATTTGCTTCTCCTGTATGACTCACGTATACATGCCTGGCTCGTGTCTGCATGAAAGAATCAAAATCAAGTGTGGAGGCTTCTCCCAGAAGTATGTAACTTGAGTTAGCCAGAAAAGCAATACATCAGTAGGCCGTATGTTCTACCCAGCCACTGCTGGAAGCAAGGCAACAGGGGATTTTAGCTACACTGGCAAAGAAGCTGTCCCACTTTTGATTGCTCTGACCACAAATTACTTTTTCAGTCCTGCAGCCATAAAACTGGCAAACTGTATCCCCTGCATCTAGCAAACACCACACAACAAAGTGACAGTATTGCCCCAAATTACACGTGAGACGTCAAATAGTCCTCCACTACTTTCAACAAAATAGCAGACTGAAAAATTGCAGAGTGGCTAAATACATTCTACATCCACTCAATGCAAAAAGAAGTAAAAAGCTGTAAAAGTAAACACATCCATCTTACAAAAGTCAGGATTAAGGGAAAATATGTTGTTGTGGTTTAACCCCAGCTCACAAGTAAGCACCGTGCAGCCCCTACCTGAACAGAGGGATAGGGAGGAGAACGGGAAACAAAGAAGTAAAACTTGTGGGTTGAGGTAAGAACAGTTTGATAACTAAAATAAAGTATAATAATGAAAATGAATATAATGAAAACAGAGAGAGAAATAAAACCCAAGAAAAGATAAGTGATGCAGAGTGCGATTCCTCACCACTCACTGACGGATGCCCAAGAAGCCATCGGCCCTTCCTGGCCAACTCCCCCCAGATTATATACTGAGCATGATGTTCTATGGTATGGAATATTCCTTCGGCTAGTTCAGGTCATCTGTCCTGGCCATGTTCCCTCCCAGCTTCTTGGGCACCAATTCACTGGCAGAATATGGGAAACTGAAAATCCTTGGCTTAGGATAAGTGCTACTTAGCAATGGCTATAACATCGGTGTGTTATCAACATTATTCTCATACTAATTCCAAAACACAGCACTGCACCAGCTAATAGGAAGAAAATTAACTCTATCCCAGCCAAACCCAGGACATATGTTGAAACTACAATGGTTACCATCTCCGGTGTTATAAATTCCAGAGAACTTGAAAACCCAAATATGCAGACATCTAACTAAACCCAGAATCAACAAGAGTAGATAGACAGTTCAAGAAGACAGTATCTTGCAACCTTGAGAAGAAAAGAGGGTTAAATACTGCCCAAGCCTTGTGCTTTCACTTCTAAAACAGCTGCTGTAAAATTCAGGATTGCAGTCCCAGTGGGAACATGCATGTTAAAAGAATGCTTGCAAGAAAAAAAAAAGGTTGGATCATGGAATATTTATCTTTTTATTAGAGCTTGCATGACATTCATTAGCAAATGCAGAAGCAACATGGACATATTTTGAAACACTGCTCTGGTAATCATTTAAATTTATCTTGAAGTCATAAATGAAATAGATAGGCATGTGCTTGTTTTATAAAGCTGTTGCACAATTTGATGGAACTGGACACTCATTTTGGCACGTCGTAACTCTAAAATGCTGTTTTCTCTGTGTATCTAGCAATACACTTGTAAAGAGGTAATTCTGGTAAGACACAAGAAGGGAACGAAGACGGTGGAAGAGCTATTCTTTCATAAAGCAATTATCATAACAGACTAAACAGATGAAAAGAACAAAATGATACAGCGTATCACCACCACCAATAAACACAGCAGTGATAAAGCCACCATAACATTTACATTCTTTACAAACATGTAGCACGTTTGACCCCCGTCAATATTAATCTCTTACTTATCTAAACAGATTTTGCTTTTAAAGAATCTCAATGTCCAAAAGCCGGGTTCCACCTACCTTACCATCTGTGAAGTAACGACAATTCATTTTTAAAAATTTGACAACCACAGGTTCATCCTCTTCTGAAGTAGAGGACAGGACTCTCTCAACTGGTTTGAAGGCCTTTCTTGCCAAATCAGCATCCTTAAGAAAGAAGAAGTTCAGTGCAGAGCAACAGGACCAGAATCATATATTTTCAGATTTTCGGCAACTGAAAGGCCAAGTTCAACCAACTATTTTCCTTTTATTTAAGGAAGAAAAGCGGTGGTCATGTATGTACACTGACCACAAAATTCTGTATGGAAGAAAAACCTCATACTGTTATGAAAAACCTCTATAAGAAATTTAAAAATGCCAAGCCAAGTCAGCTTACTGAATTTCAAGGAGGTGCTTGCAACAAGAGAGCACCAGTCCTGCCACCTCAGCTACGCTGAAGGCCTCTGCACACAGTGCACTGGTGTGATTCCCCTTGCAGGTGGCACAGTGGTGTAAGACTAAGGTTAAACACAGTTACTCGCTCCAGGCTTCTCTCCACTTTTCATTTGTTACAGATTTGAATCGTCTGATTGCTTGCACATCAGCAGGTAGACTCCTAAAAAACTCTCTAAAACTGCTATCTAAAATTATCATGGCCGATCACTCATCTAAGGGAAATGAAAGATCAGCTGTGCCACGGCTTTTTGGTTTAATTCAAATATTAAATCCAGCAGTCTTTTTTATGTAAGACAAGTCTATATGTGGCTACCACCAAAATGTGCTTAACTAGAAAGAAATTTACTGGTCAGGCTAAACTGACAGCCGCCATGCTCAAGGATCACAGTGCAGGATCAAGGCTCTGGACTGCAGAGCAGCATAGATATCTCCAAGGTGAAGCATTAAATAATTCTTCATACTTAACTTTATATTCTTTAAAAACTACACACTACACCATTTTCAATGGCTTTGATGGACCCTGGGCCCAACTGAACTTGTACTAGGTTTCTATGCTCAGACAGAATTCCCTTAATATGGAATATTTTGAAGAGATGGCAAATTCTGTAGCAAAGCAAATTAAAATTAATGTTGCTTAATATATGACCCACAAGGTTTGATCTCCAACCTCAAAAACCTGCTATTTACCTAGCTCTGAATCTCAGCTTCTGAATCAGAAATTATTTTGTGAATTTAAGACCAATATTTGACTTACAGGTAGTTTATCATATTCGGCATCGGAGGATGAAGGAGAAACGGGAGCACCAGGACTGAAAGAAGACAGCCTTACAGCGCTTGTTTCTGGCACAAAGAGAATCTAAATATACACACACATATCAAAACGGTAAGACACGGGCTTTAAAAAGTTACTCGCTGCTGTAAATACTACGTTCTACTGGAATGACAACCCAATATTGATCACGGGTGATTGCAATCCACTCCTTATTAAGTACTGACTGCTTATTCTAGAATCCTCCTTCACAGGTGGGGCACATGCAGCTCTAAGCAATCACAGGATCTAGCTCTGTATTTTGTTTTGCAGCACAGGCGAGAAAATAAAATATTTTATACAAAATAAGAACCTTCTCCCACCCCCCCATCCCCCCCAGTTTTACAATCCCAGGTTGTCTTGGAACTATTACAAGTGCAGAACAAGGACCTGCAAAATGACTATTAATAGTCATTAATTTGTAACAGCAAACTCTAGTCCAAAGAGAAGGCCATTGCTGAAGATGTGGGATTTTCAGTGCTAGAAGTTTATAACCACCATAGGTTGTCTGTTCGCAAAAAATATACTTGCATCTCCAAATATAAGAAAATATTCTCTGTATGAATGAGCATTTTAGCATCATGTACTACACTTAAAAGAAAAAACACCAACCCTTACACTAATACAAGTGTATATAAAAATATAATGCTTTGAATTTTCACATTCCCTCACATTAAATATCCCAGACCTCTAGTACAGCTGTACTAAAGTTGCAGTACAGCTTTAGATCTTCACCTCAAATAAAAACACAGAGGCATTTGTTGCAAGTGTCAGAGCAAAGGAAGATACTTCTGAAGTTAAAAAACATTCACAGAAAAATAAAGCTATTTTTCTTATCCCAGCTTTTGTCTGCTGGGTATTATTAGGCAACACCACCTACTTGTGCCTCAGTTTCCCCGTCTGCAAATCAGGACACTGCAATCTCCTCTTGTCTGTGAAGCAGAAGCAGAGATCTGCTCTTCATGAACCAGGTGCTAGCCTTCACATTTGCATTTTCATTACTTGACTCTCCCAACGCCAGTCTATCTCCCTGTATTTCTCATCTTACAGGAGACTGAGTCATCCCCCACATAATGGCAAAGAGCCAGTTCAATTACTGTATCTAACTCTCTAATTCGTTAATGTATTATATACAGCATTTATCTAGGCTTCCCAAGAATTCAGCTCCCTTGCAACAGCTACATTACCCTCTTGAGTTTTAGAGTCACCTTTAAGCTTTAGTGACAGCAAATAAATAACAAAGTCAGATATGGCAATTACATAGCTCTTCCCCCAACTCCAGGTAAGGATCTAGTGAGTTCCCTTTTGAAGGATTTAAATTACTGTCCATTATCCTTGTATTCCAAGTACCTAAAAGATATGTGAAGATAGTAAAAAGCTTTTAAATACATAGCAAATAATCAGGTTTTGAGCATTAAAAAACCATAAAAGATTTACCTGGCCTGGCACAATCGTCTGCGTGAAAAGCTTATTGAGCTCCACAAGCTTGTTTGGGGTGATGTTAAACTTTAATGCTATGCTGTTTATGGTGTCCTGATTTCCAGCCTGAAGAAAGAGTTGAAGTTTAAGATACCATAAGTGAACACATTGAGAGCACCAGCAGAATTAAAAACACCTAACAGACTGTTTGCAGGGAGTAGATTTGATGATCTCAACACACCCTCTGCTTAACACGTTACACGATAAACCACTATCAACAAAAAGAAAAAAACCAAATCTTCTCTCATACTACACAGCAGATAAAATGAGAGATGTCCCTCTCCCCATAAAACTTCAAAGCAGCATCTTCTATTTAGAAGCGGTCTGGCAAGTGGGGAAAAGACACACACTGTAAAGTTCATTATACCTTCAGCAGTCAGCACCTCAGGCACTTGTGCTGTTCCCAGCTGGGACACTTGCCTTCCACAGTCACTCTGCATGATGGAGAGAGTGGTGCAGCCCCTGTTCAGGGACCTGGCCAGCTCACACAATGACTTTCTGGGCAGAGCCAGTCCTCTGAGCCATCGCAGAAGCACGCTGCCACCTGCTCTGGCTTAGAGAAAGAGGTCTCACATCATCTCAGGACCAAGCACAGGTCAAACACTTGATGACCTATGCAACACCATGGAATGTTAGTACTTTCCAGAATAACAAAATGATGACTCTGCTGAGAAGCCACGGTGCAGAAGTAAAAATAGAACTGGCAGCTGCGAGAAGCAGGAGATGACCTGGTTCTGGATGTGAGCCTAGCTCTCCCCACACAATGACATTTGGGGCAATCCCTATCTCAATAGGTACAAACTGCAGCTAGAATTCACTTAGTGCCTTTAGTTTTGTACTACTGGCTCCCTCTCAACCTCAACAGTTCCACCGTTAAAAAACAGACACGAACAAACCACACAACAATACTTACAGTATATTCTATGGTACCGTGGGGTTTCTGAGAAACCATTTTTTTCTCTTTCTTTTCATTGGTTTTGTTTTGATTGTCATCTAAAGAGAAAAAAAGAAAGTGATTCACGTAATTGGCTTTCAAAATGTTTGCCTGTCAACATGTTTTGAAAGAGATCTACAGGACACACAGATTGCAGCTGTGAACAGGAACAATAAGACATCAAAAATACCTATTAGGCCTTAAAATTGCATTGCAAGGCAAGAAAAACTTCACCAAGTACAGCAGGTTTAGTAATCATTCGGGAACTCTGCAAGAGTATGGAATGATAGCCTATCAATACAGCACTGCTCCCATGTTTTTCTCCATGATTCCTACATAATTCAGCTGTTGGATACAAGTACTTTGTGTGATGAGCTACTATCAAGGCTGAGGTAGAAATCAGCAGACAGTTACACGCATTGATACTCCATCAGTATGACCACAGCAAATGCCAGTTAATCACCACTTCACCACCAGTACATCGTATTTAAATACTGTTTTAAACTCTGAAAGTAAAGGGACACCAGGAGTCTTGCAAAACACTCACACACACAGCACACAGTCAAGCAGCTGAAGGCATAAAGCTCGTTCAGAAGACATTTTCCATCAGCTCCAGTACACAAAACTCACCGCACTCGCAGAAACCCTCGGGGAACACAAAAGGCACAACCAAGCTCTCAGCAGCCTGAGCAGAGCAACTATTTCCAATCCTCACCACACAGCAGAGGGTGAGCGAAGCTGAGGACAGGGAGGATGCCCGCTGCCCAGCTGGCCCCAGCCTCACGGGGCTCACCCTCTGCGCCCGGAGCCCAAACCCGCGTACCTGGTGGAGGCGAGGTTGGCGCACAGCCCCAGCTCCAGGAGCGGGGCTGGGGCGCGGAGAGGCCGTGCATGGCTGCCTCCCACATGACTGTTCCCACAGTCCAAGCTGGCAGCTCTGGAAGGAGATCAGGGAGGAAAGGACAGGGAACGGCAGCACAGGGCTTCCAGCTCGCATTCAGCTGTTGCTGCAACCTTTGCTATTTCCAGAGAGCAGGAGGTAGACAGTAAAAAAAGGGGCGAGGACTCACCTGCCCCACTGTAAGGTACACAGAAGCACGCTGCACCTCACCCTTCTGCCAGCCTGTTTTCACAGCCAGATTAATGCTGGGAGCTGCCTCAGTATCTTCCAGAGGCTACACGGTCAGAAACTGTCTCTTTCAATCAACAGAAACTCACAAGAGCCCTAAACATCGTATCACTTTGAATAGTACAAAGTCTAACTAGTTTATGTTTTCAATTGTGTGGATGAAGATTTAAAATCATACATTAAAAAATTCCAACCTTCAAAGCAAAAAATTCCAATGAATCCATAAAATCTGACAGGTACTGCTAAGCTCACTTACTTTTCATGTCGCAAGGCCGACGTCACAAATTATCGTCTACATGAATGGTTATGGTTGAGCAGGTGGAAAGCCTGGCAAAGCCAGCAAAACACTACACTATACTATTTCTCCAGTTCCCTTATCCTCTCTCATTTCTCCTTCAGGAAGCCAAATGTTTTCTGACATGATCTGAAGGCAGCTAACTTGTCTGGTCGTCCCAAAGGCACCTCGAGCACATGCAGGTATGATGGAGCCACATTTCTTTCAGACAGAACTCTATGGAAGAACTGTACCTCTCCACAGGCTTTAAAATAAATGACACTGGCTACTTTTTGAACTTGGACATTTGCTTGGTGGTGAAGTGACTCACAGTTCTGCCTCCCAAGTCTTCCTGTACAGTATGTGCACCAAACATGGTATTGTACAACCACGCGAATGGATGAGGTGTTAATGCAAATCTGATCACACTGCATTTTTAGGAAAAGGGCAGAGTGGGTGGACTGAACTTCTCTGGGATTTCAGGAAAAGAAGAATTATGTATAAATAGTAAAATTAATAAGCAGTGAGAAGAAGAATGTCAAGTGAGAACGGGCAAGAAAATACGGATGGGTCTACAACAGAAATTTTTCTGCCCTTATTGATATATTTATAGCTAACTCGGTTTCCTAGCAGACTGCTTGTATATTGCTTTGCAATGTTATTGGAAACCTTACAAAAACGAGTTACTCAGGAATAATGTGGAAAGCAAGTGTTGAAGGAGTATGACAAAGAGGTCAGTTTATCATCCAGAAGACCTTGATGCACAATGGGAGAATTACACCTCTGCAGCTATGTAAATAGTTGTGTGAGTAGATAGAACAGGTCAAGAAGCAACAAGAGAATCCTGGGCTGCTCACACTGACGTCCAACATGCCACTGCAAGATGATGCCACTGCAAGATGATGCCATCACCACCAATGTCACAGACTAACCTGCTGCCAGGCAAAATCAGTGCAAGGTTTCACAGTGCTGTCAGCAAGGGCTGAATCTGCCTGACAGCTGAACCTGCCTGACAGCTCCTGAGCCACTAGCAAGGCTGATGTCTGGT
Source organism: Actenoides hombroni (assembly GCA_024336885.1). NCBI lineage: Eukaryota > Metazoa > Chordata > Aves > Coraciiformes > Alcedinidae > Actenoides > Actenoides hombroni. The sequence goes on from WUAM01000038.1 coordinate 1,112,918, forward strand.
AACACCAGCAGGAATGCTGAAGTAAACAAAGGGCCAAAGGACTGACCATGGCAGGTAAACAAACTCAGCAGCCTGAGAGAATAGAGGCAATTGCATACTTGGACCAAAAGTCCATTTTACTCTTTAATCTGTCTTACCAGACTCTTAGGTGTCGTGTAAATAGCTAAACCTTTCCCCTGATTAGCCTCCTTGGCTTCTAAAAATGATGGATTTCTCAGCATCCAAACTGCCCAGTCCTTTCATGACCTCCACACCAGTCCTTTGCCACTGAATCCCACAGTACCATGGTGTGCTACAGAAAAGTAGTGCATCCTTCCTTGTACCTTGTATTTGATTAATTTCACGGCATCCTAGTTAATATTATTTCAAGGGTGAACAAATAAACAGTCCTTATTCATCTTCTGCATACCATTCATGAGGTCACAGATTTCCAACTATTCTTAGCTATTTCACTTTTTCAGGCTGACGAACACCAGCTTGCTTTAGACTGTTCCCTATTTCCCTGACCACACAGGCTGGCCTTCATGTTATTTTTTCTTTTCCTACTATATCCTTTTTGAGCTGGAGGAAGGAAAACCAAATGCAGATTTTAAGATGCAAAACAAAAAAACAAATTAATTTGTGCAAAAACATAATGAAAGTTTCCTTAAGACTCTAAGATACTAGCCATATTCTCCCACATTGCTGAGTATGTCACTGTTGTTTTAGGACATTCCAGTCCTATGTCTCTATGACAGATTTATTTCTTCTAACAAAACTGTATTACTACAGCCTAGCCAAGCACCAGGACCAAGGAGTGAAAACCTGAAGGTAGCTTACAAGAATCTGAAATGCAATAAATTCAGGCGAGAACAGTTATCACTTGTAGCAACCTAATCAGAGTACTGATAAGAAATTAAGCAAACAAGGCTTCCTGGGATAGCTCCCTTATCAGTGAATGAGGCCTGATATCAACTATCTTGACAGAGATGGAGTACAAGTATCATGCAAGTCATTCTGGAGAGACAAAGACCTCAAGAATATGAAAGTCCTGCCTGGGCTGGTAGAAAAGGAGTGAGGAAGACAAATCAGTTTATTTGAACATTTTTTTCCATTTCTGCTTCCTAAACTGACATTTCAATAACTTTCAGCAATGCTGTTATATGCAGAGTTGTGTACAGGATCATTGTGTCTCCACAAGCACCTTTCTGGCTCCTCTCGTGGCACTCACAGTGAACCTGGACAGTGTTTGAAACTTTGAAAATATTACTTTTGGAAAGAAAGTCTTTCTTTCAGCTCCTGTCAAGTGTGGGTGAATTCCACCACCACAGGGGCTAGATCCTTGTTTTGGGAGACCCTCCACCTGCTCTAACGTTCCAGCACTTCCCAAAGGCCACAGCAGCCTTCTAGAAGGAGATGTTATGCCAGCCCCGTTCCCTCCTTTAGCCAGCTGTAGCAGCTGTGGTGCACATCCATAAAAAGGTTTTTTGGCCATCTGATCAGATCTGTCTCCCTGAGGAAAAGGCAGCAAGTTAGAAATGTTCCCTGCTCAGAACTGGGTAGTGGACTGCTACCATGTTAAGAGGAGAAGAAAAAAAATATACCAAACCAAACAAAAAACACCCACAACATCCCACCATCTCAGGTGTCTGGTTTTCTGTGCTGCTTCCCACTTTTCCCACAGCCTCCTACCAAGTCCTCACCTTTACTTCTACATATTTTTCCTCTACTGAATTATATTTATCATTTGCCTTCCTCCTTCTCTATGGCTGAGGTCACTTGAAACAAAAAGGCAGCTGTCACCCATCATAACCACACTTGTTCTCCTTCATTAATGAAACTTCTGCTACAGGAGAACAGCAATTCCCTGATCAATACAAATCCAGGTATATGATTCTGAAATATCTACACCTTGACCAACTTTTCTCTGTTCTCAGTAAAAACTGATTGTGATTCTCTACTAGTTATTTTCCAAGTAAGTCTTTCAAAGGAGATCACCATAAAATACAGGGCCCCAACAAAAATGACAAGCAATACAAAGAACCCACATAAAAAAGGTGGTAACTCCTTCTACTATAAATGGAGAAGGTATTTTAAGGTACATTTAAATAAGAATTTGGCAATTGATATTCATGCAATATTCATATACTGCAGCTTCTACAGGAGAAACTGCAAATGTTGTCTAGGAACTTAAATTTCCTCTTCACCTACTTCTTCCTCCCCAAAATGTGGCTTTAGATCCTTTGCAGAGGCACAAAGTGATGCTACATGTTACATGTCTAAGTTTATTGCCACTTGAATATGCTGCACTAAAACGTGAAGCAACCCCACATGTGAAGTGACACCACGGTCAAAGCAAGAAGGGAACCACTGTCCTCCTTCCCCTGCAGCCGTGTGTGGTGGCTGACAGACAGACAGCACCCATACTTGGACAATAGGGTGTTTTTTTGGCAACAGGACACACAGAGGTACCTGCGCACGCAGAAAGCCCTCCAGCTGAGTGACGGTGAACGGACTCCCTGAAGCAGAGTTCCTCCTGCCAGAACCTTTGCAAAAAGACACTGTCCAGGGCAGGATCACTGCCACTTTTTTGCTGCCACTTGAACAAGGTGGACACTGAGCAGGGGACACAAGCTCTGCAGGGACAGCGCAGGAGGGATGAGCACTCAGTGCCAAACTCCACGCAGCTAAGCGGCTCTCGTGTTTAAGATGGTAAGACGTGCACCACTGCATTTGAAGTTTTCTTTGTGAGGATCTGTTTGAAAACAGAGAGGAAGACAGACCTATCTTAAAAGGTCGCTGAGGTTTAGGAAAAGGGAAGGAAAAACCCCCAAACAAACCCAGACCCCCAGCACTCAATTTCAGAGGCAAGTAGCTCATGCATGCCAACTGTCAAGAGGAAAACATGACACATTAGTGTAAAGAAACAGTGAGATGCAGCCAACGGCCCAGCGCTTTAGCTCTGCATCTCAGCTTGAAAACAATATGGCAGCAGGGGAAATGTACTGCAGCTATGAAGTGGTATGTCACTGGGCATCCAGAAAGAAGCACTGAAGCGGCGTGATTAGAACACTCTTTACATTGAATGCTGTGGTCAGAAGAGCAGTTTAAAGGAGAGGATGTGCAATGCCGTGACCGAGCAGGATGTGCAGAGGACATCCAGTAGGGTCAGAGGGTTCCTTGAATTCACTCTAGGTGCTGTCTGAAGACACAGGAAGGACTCAGATCAGCTGATAACCTCATATCACACAGAAAACATTCAACATACTTCTGCAAGTAGAGACCAGTACTGTTTCCTAACAGGTCATGATGACGTCTGCCAAAGCACAGCAAGTCTGTAGAGAAACCCATTCTAGATGCATGTGCCTTGTTGATGGAGGCTGCACAACCAATTCTCTGCTAAAAGGGAAGGCTGATGGGCAGGACAGCCTCTGCCTCCAGCTCCTGTGAAACTTATCCTGGGAAAAGGGAGATAAGTGACTCCCAGAAAGTGCACTCACACCTTTTTCCAGGTGTAAAGCAGCTTTTCTGCAATGTGAATATTTGGAGTGATGGGGAAGAAGGAAGGAGAGAACATGAAGGTAGGGGGTGGGGGGCCTATATACTTAAAAACAGGCAAGACACGACTATCATGAGAGGTAACAGGTTTCTGACAGAGCAGTAAATATAGGTGCAAAAAACCAGAGAAGCCTCTGGGACCATGACAGGCTTTTCAGGTCTCAGAAGGATCAGGCTTTGCTGCTAAATACACATTAGCAACAAGCTAAGATATGGATCAGCTGGACAGGAGAATAGCTCCCAGTTTCAATGATTCTATCTGTCTTTACCCTTAAGCAAACTGGTTACACATGCCTTTTGCTGTGCTGGGGAAAATGGCCTGCATGGTGCGAATGCTTTGTGTTCTAAGCCTCTCTGAGATAGACTGGGTGCATGAGCAAACACCATCTTTAGCTTTCTGTGGATCAAAACAAAGACCACATTCCCTTTTGGGTTTGAGGCAGAACCGTAACGCACATTGTGACTGTTTCTAAAAAGGCTGGTTGCATTTCAAGAAATAATTGTGTACCTCCCTAGGGAGTGTAATGTACAGAAATGTAATTAACCTCAGCATCTCTCCAAAGGAGTGGCTAGTGTTTCAAGATGCAAAAGGAAAGAGGAAAAATAAGAGGAAACAATTTCATTTCTTCTAGTCACATTGCGGGGAACAGTTCATACAAATTTTAAACCAAGTCCCCATGAATGCAACTGCAATGCTTCTGTAAGCAAAGTCCTTGCAGACACAACTGAACACCTCCTTACACAAGGGTGAAATACATACTGCGACTGAGCAAAAAACTATCAGTTGTTAACTGTACTATTAAACCATACATGGCTTTGCTCTTAAAGGAGATGTAGTTGACACTGAGATACCAATCACTGCTTCATTCTGGGTAGGATTTGCCTAAGTGCCAAAGGGTCAGGTTTTCCAAGAGTAATTTGGGGCTCTGAAGTAACTGCACCCCTCTTGGAGATTTTACACTAGATCATTCCAAAGTTTTATTCCTTCATTTATTGGAATTGACAGTTCGCATTGCCGTACTATAGTACTAGAAAGGGATTGTCAAAACACCAAGTGTGGGCAACGAGTAGTGTCTAAACCAAAAGGAACTGCTCAGGCATCTAAAGTTCAACACAAGCTCTACATCTGTAGACCTCTGTGACTTGTCCAAGACTGTATGATGGCATTTGGTCAAAGAACTTCACTGCAGAGGTGGTCTGTCTTCATATTATAAATCAGGTAAGTATTTTTAAAATTTTTAGAAGATACATAGTTCCTAAATGTGTATCTGTTCAAGGCAGCTATGAAAATGAAAGGCAGAAATAAAAGTTGTACAGGAATTAAAAGCCTAAACTGGACAATTTACCTTACAGAAAAGAAGAATACTTTGGAGAACAGAGAAAAAAAATGTGAACAGTTCTTAAGTTAGAGGGTATTTAGAGCTCAAGGTGTTGCTTCATTAGCCAAATTAACAGCTCCTAAGAGGAAAGGACCTATTCTCTCCTCACATCTCTTTCTACCTTGGACTCTGACTCTCATCTGATCCCACAGAGACAATACTCAATTGATTAAAATAATAAATTATTTCAGGTTTTTTTTCTTTGTTAGCCTAAGTGAATTGACTCATCTTGCCTCATGGTCAGATAAATGTCAGTGCCAGCTCAGAGGAATGGAAAAAATGTAGTTTCAAGTTGGGGAAGGAAGAACAAGACCTCACCGTTCAGCAGCAACAAGGTGTTAATTCGTATGGTGAAACATAAAGCTCTTCATAGCACCCATCTGTACTTTGAAACTATTGCCTAAGAGAACTATATTCACCAGACATAGGGAGGTAGTCTAAATCTAGCCTGGGACACTTTAGAGAATAGATTTTTAAAAGAAAACAATTTTACAAATACAAAACCTATTAATTACTCTTAAAGATTGCAAGAGACAATCAGAAAGATTCAGACGGCATACGATCATTAAGATTGAGCAACAAGTAAGATGGTTGACAAGAGAGTGGTAAGGAGGAGGAACAGACTGAAGAGGGGAGAAAGCCCTCATTAGTTCTAAAATGGAGCTTGACCAGTTTAGCCTTTATAAGGAACTATACAACAGTTACTAAGGAATTACATGACTGTTACTGTAGCAGATCCAAGATACAAGCAGCTCCTCCAGTAACATGAATGTAATGTAAGCACCATAGAATTAGAAGTTATGCTTCCTAACAGCAGAGTTAACCTTGCTCCTATTACCCATTCATACATCTTATAGAATGCTTTTCACCATGATTCACATTCATATGTGAGGTTTTAGCCTCAGCAACACTATTTCAAAATGCAACAGAGTACAATTTGGATTTATCCATATTATCACATAAAAAGAAGCTTTCAGTTTCTCACTTCTGGGGAACTTAATTTTTTTGATTTCCTAGGAGTTTCTGTTCACCCTACACTAATGTATTAAACCTCACTCCATCCCAACCTGCCTAATCCTCCCAGTGCAAGGTAGCATTCAACCAAACTTCATGTCAGCACTGAGGATGAGAGAGGTAAGGGAGGGACAGGGCAGGGGGATGGGAATGAGGAAGGGTAGAAGTGTCTGAAAAAAAAAACAAAAACAAAAAACAAAACAAAAAAAAAAAGCCCCATCACAGCTGAAGCAGTTGGGTGGTAGATCCAGAATCTAAATCGATTCTTTTCTTTAGAAAAGGACAGTTAATTGTCTGATACTGCAATTCTTTTCCTGAAGGTTGTCTTCCATTCCACAGCCAGGTCTCCTTCACATTCCTGAGACTAGACAAAGCAGTGGTAGAACAAAAGGAGATCTTGTTACACAAAGCTTTAAGTATGACATTCAAAAGGAAATCCACAGAACCTTTCAGATGGGAATACATTTGTGAGTGCTCTCCTGCATTTTGCATACATGATCTAACTACACCTTCTGTGGAAGTACTCGTAACCATGTATTTATTCCGGCACTGGACAGTCGCAGTGAAATACTGACACGCCTGTAACAATACGGAGTGATCATCATTTCTGTGACAAAAGCTTGTTCCCATGCACTCTGGATAATTACTTCATGATGTCATCAAAACTGTGGACTCTTCCTCACCTACTTTTCATTTATTACTACTAACTGTCTCTCCTCACTGCTATTCAAAAACCTCCAACAACCTATATAGGAAGGACATGGGAGCACACTGTTCACCTGAGCTATCCAGAAGACAGACCAAAGACCTGTTTCACATCAATACAACCTTAGAGTTACTGGTCAGCAGCCAAATACCACATCTTCAGCTAAGAGTTTTACCCTCCTTCAGAGAGAAAAGTTTATGAACTGCATTTATCATCCTGAAAAGCAATGCATGTCTACTACCTAAGGACAGATTAAACAGCTACCATCCATGATGTCTATAGCTATCAGAGAAGTAATTACACAGAGTGCAATTATATGCTACCTTCCACCTAAGAAGTACAAGTAACAATCAAAGCAAAGATGCAGAAACAGAAATTTCATCATGGATACTTGTTAGGTACACTGGGTATGTACACAAGAACCCCAAAACTGCATTATTATATCTTCCAGACTGTTTGACAACAGTATGGTCTAGTTCCCCACTAGCATGATTAGAATTCTACAAATACACAATGTTATGCCAGCCTTCCCCAGAAATACCAACTTGCGTAAGACAAGTCACAGACTCAGCATCCAGAAACTTCCTCTCCATCCAGAGTTCAGCTTTACTTGTATGAAAGAAATGTGCAGACTCAAGATTAGAAGCTGTTTATAAAAATCTATCGTCGCTTCTTCCAGTTTCTAGTTCAAGACCATTGAATCTACTCCAAGATCCCAAATATCCTACTCTCTGTGTATTTGCATAGGAAGAAAGGCCCTCTTGGGTGCACTGATAAAGCCAGGTAGAGTTGCAGGACAAAATGAATTTTGTGCTTTGACAGATTTATTAGCCAGTGGGGTCTTTGCTGTCTTACCACATTGCAAGAGTGATCACACACTTAAAAGAAGTCTACACCCCCAAAAATAGCAAGGTGAATCACATGAAAAAAAAACCCTGAACAAATTACTTCCTCTGGGTTTTTTTAAAATGAGGGGAAGAAAAACTCCACATTTTCAGTTTTATAAAGACAGTGATAAATCATCAGGTAGGTGCTTCCTTGGAAAGCATTTCCCCCCGATTATTCACTGCATTTGGAAGATCTTTTCTGGCTAAGCTGGTCACCTGCAGATGTGTACTCCACGCAGGTGTTTGTGCTATCAGCTCAAAAACCAGGGCAAACCACACAGCATAGCTGAAGTATGTCAGTCTTTGAACACACTACAGAAATATGCTGCATTACTGGGAACTGCAAGAAGAAAGCCACAGTATCCTTAGATCAGATAGAGAAGGTCATTCTTATTTTCTGTCACTTGCCCATATGAGCTGTTCAGACACTTGGTATCTAACTGTGTGGTCAGGAACCCAATTCTTATGCAAATTCTACATCCTGTTTTCAGTTACTGAAGAAAATCCAAGTACAGGAAGGAAAGCTTTCACACTGTCATTCTTAAGCCTGTGCTGAGTGGAGTTCAGTCAGGTCAACTAACAAAATGGTGGGAATGAGAAAAAACAAAGACTTTCATTAGGAAACACTAAAAGTCCCCAACATACCATTTAAACTGCAGGTTGTTGGCTTTTTTGGTTTTGGTTTGGGGGGGCCCCCCCCCTTTTTTTTTTTTGGTTTTGTTGTTGTCATTTGTTTGTGGTTTTTTGTTGGGGTTTTTTGATTTTTTTTTTGTTTGATTTTGTTTTTAGATAAAACACAAGTTTTCAGATTAAGAAATACTTAAAAAAAAATAATTCTACCTTTTCACACATCTGAGTTTAATTTCTTCCACAAATTTACTTTGACAGTGACAAAGGCTTAATGCACATGACTCTGTACAGGTTCCCCTGAAAACAGACCCAACAATTAGTCCATCTGGAGCACTGCTGGATTTGGGCACAGCTCCATGAGCAGCTTAAACCAACCTACAATAACGTTGTTGCCAAAAGGTGCAACTCCACTGACATGCTTCCTCCACACATTCCTGCCACCAGCCCTGCACTGGCCGAGGTCACTAGATGCCATGCTAGGGAAAGCAGCTCCTGGGCTGGTGACGACTAAAGCCTGGGACTGGGACCACCCAACTGGGCTCAGGAGGAGGATGGGCAGCACATCTTTTAGCAGCAGCGTGGACATCTCAGATTAGCTTAAACTGTTTATTAAAGAGTTACGGTGACAATCAGAGCTAATTCCAGGTTTCTTATATAAAGGTAGATGTATAAAGTGTTGATGACTATTTCAAGAGATATGAGGATGCAGAAAAAGAAGGTTCGGTGAATTTTTACTTGCTTTGGGTGTAAGAAGGCTCAGGAGCATTTTGGAGATGGGTGGACAAGCAGTTGCTCACTGGTCTCTCTGTGGACTGACAGACAGCATTACCTGCAAATTAGTTCTTATGTTCATAGCTCAGGTAAGTGTCAATACCTAAATGCACCTATCACAAAGTCCCATCATAAAATTTCTGACTATCCACTACATCAGAAACTCAAAGACAATACAAAGTGAGGAAAATCAGCCTGTCAACAGAGCAGGGATGAGGGAAGGGATACTAAGGCATCACAAAAGAAGACATGCACATTTTAGAAAACTGTTAACACTACACGTGCGGTTTTCCTTCATTCATTTTGCAGCTTCAACATACAACAGCTTGCCCAGGAAGGCTATGCCATGTACATCGACCAGGAAAATGTCTCTTCAAATCACACGCTCTACTGCCCTGTCTATAGGTTGACGACTATAAGGTCATAGGTTAAAAACATAGATGAAATTCACAAAGACTCTAAAGATAGGACACATGGTCTATTTTGGTGTATGGAGATGACATCAGCATCGGAGGTGTTGCTAACTGCCAGTGCTTCATCATGCAGATCCTCGGGAGCCTTAGAAAAGAGCAAGTCAGTTCATACATGCTACTGATCCCAAGGGTGACCTGACAATTTGCATCATAGACATCACGACAGACTGATGAGATGAGGAAATGTCAGTGTGGAAAGCTGGGAGTGCGAGTGTTACAGAATAAAAAAGATCTGACATAATTTTGTAATATTACTTAAATGCAGGTGAAAGAGGAGTTCTGCTTTTCGGAACGCTTAACTTCCAACAGTGTATTTCAAGTACAACATAGGAACCTGTTGAAGATAAAAAATTAAAAGCCTGCCTTAAGGATACCATGCTTGAGTTATGCAGACTCCCTGAGAATGACTCTCTCATGCCTCTGCTTGGAGACCAGAAGATTTGCAATATGATTTCAAATGCACTATCTTGTGCTCTTTACATACTTGGCTTATGAATATTCCTGCCTTAAAGAGATAAAAATCTTACAAATATAAACTTCATGTCTGAAATTACAAAAACAATATTCTATCTCTTCCCTGTGGCCAGAGATGCCCAGAGAGCCATAGAGCAGGGCAGGGGAGAGAAATCATGGTACCAATATCCCTGGGTGCTGCAGAGGACTGCTCCACAGTCACCCTTGGCACAGGTCCTGTAAACTTGGGTGGGGGAAGAGGCAAAGGATCTAGTCTGCCTGGTCGGCAGTCCTCCCAGGAAACACTGAAGAGTAAAACCTGTAAGAGTCCAACCCTTTCCCCCCAGGACAAGATTTGCTACCGAAATTACCTCCAACGAGCTGCACTTTCCCTGCAGGCACTCAGAGTAACTTCAAAGGGCACCTGCTTTCAGCAAGTGCAAGACCCAACAGGCAGCTGGCACAACCTGGGAAAGTTCAGACTAACAAACATGATGAGCCAGCAGATCCTGGAGGTGAGGGACTCACCAACCATGCAGACGTATTTCCCTTCATTATCCCTGGCAGAAACATGACAACTCTCTTCATGAATTCTCCAGACACACTTCCCTTTCCTCTCCTGCACATTTACACCTAATACAGCCTCACCATGTGCTACGTGAACAATTGCTCCACAGCTTTCCTCCCTTCCTCCTGGGATGTAGATGCTGTAGAAACCTGCACAGGCCAAGGGAGAGACAAGGTAACCATATGGAAAAACACTCTGTAAATGCACAAACTACAAGCAACTCAGAAGATCCCTAACAGTTGAAAACTTTCAGAGGACAGGAGAACGTTAGTGTGGATAATTTTACAAAATGCACTGTGCTCTTAAATCTTCCCCAGGCATCTAGGTGTGGCCTTTGTGGGAGAACAAATGCTGCACTAAACAGGCCCTGGTCTGAAACAGCATGGCTGTTCCTATGGCTCCTCAGTGCTACTCTGTCCTAGAATCACAGTCACCAGGCTTGCAAGTAGTCATTCAGCAGCAGTCACACCATAATTTAAATTATTCCCTTCTATAAAACGTTCGAGTACCTTTACTGTTTTACTCCTCCAAAGTGATGTTCGGAAAGTTTATGCTTGGACGAATATGCACATCAAGTACCCCAAGTAATCTTTCAAAGTTAACAGGCCCCTCATCCTGGAAATCGTTGTTCTACAACCTACCCTTAAAACACGGAATTTGCCCGTGCTCAAATTACCAATCCATTCACATAACTCAGCACTAGTAAATTTTGCTGCTTACAATTCTTACAACTTTGTACAAATGTGAAGGGGCACTCTTCCCCGCGCGCCCCCCCCGCACCCCGCGCCGCCACCCCCGGCCGCGCGTACCGCTGACCCGCGGCGCACCAACACCTGCACACCACC
>WUAM01000038.1:1127287-1141745 GCA_024336885.1 Actenoides hombroni
AGGAGATGAAGAGGAAGAAGAAAAAAACGCAAAAAGAAAGAAAAAAAAGAAAAGAGGGGGGGGGGGGGGGGGGGAGGGGGAGGGAGAGAGAAAAGAAATAAAACATTGAGGCTTAGCAAGTCAACACTGTCCAACAAAAACAGGCTTCCCACAGACAGTGTGTCTGAGCCAAGCAGCCAAGCTGCAGAAGTAGGTCAACTAGATTATCCCAAGAAGAAGGGGAGAGCATCCTGAGCAGGGGGTATAGTCGTCAGGACACCTACACAACCACTGCACTGCACCAGATACACACACATCCTTGGAAGTCTGAAAGTAGATTACTGCAGCAACAACAGCAGAAAGGGTAAAACCAGGTTAAGAAGCCAATTACCAGATAAGCCAAGAGATGAGGCAAAAATAAGGAGGAAGAAGTGTTATCTCCGTTGGTCCTCAGGAAAGAACAAGCAGCCATAGTGGCACCTCTGTTATTTTAAGGCAGGGAAACAAGGGCTGTATCTGCAAAGCATTGTCTTATAGAGTGAGATTTGGAGACTGAATGGTACAAATAATTCCAGAATTATAGAGCCACTGAAGAACAAGACAAGCAGTAAGAGGAAAGGAAAATATGAGGCTACACTGGAGAAACCTTCTGGCAGAGGGACCTGTTCAGCCATTTCGCAGTGACTCCAGAGAAACGGTCAATACCTCATCCCACTAGGTCATCTCTTAACAGTGCCACCGCAGTGCTAGCAGATGTACAGAAAAAACTTGGCTGGGCAGAGGGATGCTGGAGGATTCCTCTCTAAAGGATGCTGCTCCTCCCCAGCTCGGCAATGCCACCCACCGGCTGCAGGCACCAGCGCAGCACGGCCCTTGGACACCAGGGGAGGAGCTCCTCCCTCCAGCACCACGCTTCCATCTTCTTCAAGTAAGAGAAGCGTTATAACCACTCTCTTTGCTACTAAGTGTGGCAGGGAGCACCACCACCTCCAGTTTTTCACAGACTACAGAAAGGGCGTTACAGTCTTTCCACCGCAGAAGGGGGATTTAGACGTGTCAACCAAATCTATTAAAGGGCATGGCATTCGATGAGAAAGAGTAAGGCTGTCACTGCCAGCATTTACAAGTTCATGAAGGCAAACACACTGACAAACTTCTAATGAAGGGACGCAGTGTGCAAGGAACAAATCATAGTGAGATGTGAGGTTCTTCCTCAATCTCTTAGAACAATAAATAAAGAGGGATTTATATTCCTGTAAAATATGAAAGGGAGAACATTCAGAGGACAGGGGCCTTCACTCTGTTAGACTGACAGGCACGACCCTTCTGGGATCAAAACATCTTAGGGCAAGACCTACATTAAGCCACTAAATGAGGTACCTATGCATCATCACAGATGAGAACATGCAAGACACACATGCAAGACACACACAAAACATGCAAGCTACATCTAACACACTTTTGTTTTGACTAGGAGAACTAAGCATTTGGGCCAAGTTCAGAAAGCATTTAGAAAGAGAATTATTAATTTATGCAGCAGATTTTCTTAAGGTTCTAGACATTAAGTTAAAGCTGGGTAATTAGGAAGAAACAACCATCAAAAAAACCCTTCCAAGCCATTGTGCAAACATATTTACAGTTAACCACTTTTCCAGGTAAGAAAGACTAATTCAGTGGTGTCAAAATTTTGAGGTGTCAAAAACATCAATGAAGGGACAAGTCAGAGAGGGAAAAAAAAAAAGTCTCACAAAAGAAAAATATAATTGAGGTATATGCATCTACATATGTGAAATAATGAAGATGGATGTATCATAAACACAATGCCAACTAATGATTCCACTGAAGTGACTTCGTTTTGAGAGCTGCATAGGGAACGGGGAGCTATTGTGCTTGTTTCACAATCCACTGTTTTCCATCTCTCTCTAAACTTTCACTTCCACAATTTTGATACTCCCACTGGGTAAAAATCTTTAGTTAGGAACAACTGAAAGCAGGTATTTAAACAAGAAAGATATTTCTTTCGCTACCTATTTTGTCAGTTGGGTCTCTGCTCAGCTCAACAGCAACATTAAACTATTGTATTCCTCAACAGAAATTCTGTATTTCTGCAGAACCCAGAGGCTTTGCACACTCACATGATGACCAGCAGCATTTCAAGTCAACTCTGCAACAATGTCAGTCCACACAAAACATGGGAACACTTAAGAAACAAACATTAGTAAAACCTGAGCTTGTATTGACTGTTGGATTACAAGCCAAAGATGACCCGAAGAGCTTTACGATCTCTCTCATCAGCCCCGTCACACTCTTCAGTGAGAGAGAGGGATGCCGTCATCCCCCTTCTCCCCCATGTCACCACCACAAGTGCTGACTGCCTCAGCATTTTTCACAGAACTGCTAAAACACTAGAGAAAAAAAATTCAGGCACCTCACAAAACCAAATTCCTCTAGCTACAAACCAATAATAAACTGCTGCTTTTAGCAGAACCACTTTACCAGAAATGCAACAGAAGTTTACATTTTGGTATGTTTAGTTTTTGTTTGTTTTTCTGTTTTGGTAGTATGTTAATTAAAAACAACACAAAACAAAAGAGTTCACAGGTTCATTCATTAACAGTTCTCCAGTTTTCCTTCTACAGATTTTACTTCAGTAACAGTGTGGTCAGAACTTCAAAGAGAAGCAAGTTTTCTTTCAGTTTCCAAATTATTAATGTCATCAGATTCAAACCAGCCAAAAATTGCAGACTGTAAACTCTTGAGCTTGCCAGGAATATTTCTTCAAGATATATCTTCTTCTTGGTAAGGCCTGTGTTGCCTCATAAAAGACAATCTTCAGGTGTGGATTTGTTTGCATGCACCAGTCAATGCACAACAACATGTTTACTGTGGATTTATTTATTTTTCTTAAAGCGGACTCCTCCTTTGGAGCCAGCTGTTCATGCACACACTGTATAAGCTGAAAGAAGTGTACATTGAGGATAGCTACTATTTTCTGTCCCCTTCCTTCTCTTTAAAAAAGGATTCCTTACAAGAAAACCGAAGTTTTCTTAATCTAAGAGCTCATTCCTACAAAATACCAAGATAAAATTTGGAAGAAGTATATCATAACTCATATCTAAAATAATTAGAATATCTAAAAAATTAAAATCCAGATCCACAAACACTTGTATATGACTCATCTCACATATTTATGCACAAACTGATTTTTTTTTCTGAATTACTTCCAAGAATAAATCTAAAAAAGGTATTTATGATTAACCAAGGTACTGGCTTGGGTGGGTGAAGAGGAAGCTAGCTTTCCAGCACACAAGCCCTCTGACATCTTCTTTAAAAATAGGTAGTTAGCTTTCTTACTTGCTTATGCTTCAACAGACAAAATGAACATGAATTAAGACTGGAGTATTAAAGAGTATGCATCAACTTATAAAACAACAACACCAAAAAAAAAAAAAAAAAAAAAAAAGAGCCCTGATGACATAAATTACTAAAGACAAAAATAATTACAATTAAATCCAATAATAAGCTTAATGGTTGCTTATAACAACACTGAGTTTTAGACCTGAGAAACAAGAATTACGAATTTTTTGAGAACTGCAAGGTGAAAATTAGAAGCAGATTATATTCAGGACTACATAATTTTATTTGTTTTTATGGGAAAGACATCCAAAGTCAATTATCCTTTTAAGAAAGGAGTACAGAATATGAGAAAAGTATATTAACAAGCTATCAAAGCAAATATACTTCAAAATACTATAGCATTAACATAACTCACCAGTACTGTAGTATTTTTTAAGTTCTGTGCGTCTGATGTCTTTCAGTTGATTGTATTTTTTCTTTTTCTTTTCTTTATCAGGAGCAGTTTCCTTTTCCTCAGCAAGTTTACAGTTGTCTTCAGAGGAACTGATTTGCTCCAAAATAACTTTACTTTCATCATCTTTGTCAGGTGTTTTGGAAACAGGAGATCCAGGGGAACTGGCAGAGACAGTCTCAGTGTTTTGTTTGGCTTGCCTTTTCTTTTTCAAACTACACATAAAGAAAAAGAGCACAACGTTAAGATGTAGTTAACCTCTACAGACAAGTTAACTCACTTGCTAACTACTTTTTTTTTTTTACAAATTAATTTAATATCAGAATTCCTTACAACTTTGCAAAAAACACACTTTGCATCAGTAACTTGATGATTAAAATTATCCAACAGCATACTCTTTAATCATATCATCTCAAGGATATCTTCTCCAGAATAACAAATAAAGTAATAAAGTTTTTACTGTTGTTTACTGATGATGAGGAAGAGGAATGGGGAAAAGGAAACAACATTGGAAAGTTGTTTTATTTTTAACCACCATACATCTAAACGTAGAAACAAGATACTGAACAGTGTTTTCAAGTCAAAGTTTAGGATAAAATCATAATGTATTATAATACAACAGCTAACATAATTTCACAGTCAACTGCTCCTGCTTTATAAAGCTACTTGTTTTGATATAAACTTGTTATTTCTTTCCATTTTCTCCAAGGTTATCTGCCAGCGGCCACCCATGCTACTCCACAGCTGTTCTTGCACAACCCACACCACCTGATACTCCAAATGTCACCCACCAGATCCTTTCACAACACGACCAATGTGGCTGTGAACTGCTTGTGTGGGAACATGTTCCAGCTGCTATAGTTCTTCTGAGAGAAATCTTACTGAGCTGCCTATAAATCTTCCAACTTACCACTACAGCAACAAGAATATTTTCTTTTTAGAAGACTCCTTAAAGCACAGCTCAAGTGTGAAAGATGTTTCAGGAATCCTAACACAGAATTTTCTGTTAAATCACCAACTTTAGCACTGACTTGGCTTAGCAAGAGCAAAGGCTGATTTTACAGGCTGAGGGTCAGCATCACTAGAATAGCCCTCAGTTAAGAATCACTGACACATACCACACAAAATGAAAAACTAATCATCTAATTGTCCCTTCTCTCTAGTACGTTAACTTCTTCGTTACAAGATACCGAAGGGAGAAAGTAGTATATTAATCCTATTGATGCTAAAAACTTTGTTACGTGCACGCGAAGAATCACGCATAGAAAATACAGACAACCAATGAGTCACCACAAATGTGAAAAGGTTACATGATCTCACAGCAGCAGTTTACGTAAGGGAAAATGTAATGTATTAAGTTATTAACATAATGCAGGAATTTCAAAAAGTCTTCCTTCCACCTTTCATATTTGTATGCTATCAATATATTTTTTCAGGCTACAATGTAAAAATAAACAAAGACTGTGAAATTAGAGTAAGACATTTCAGGCTACACGCTATTTGTTGGTTGTGGGTTTTTTAATAAAATGTTAAAACCAGTTTCCAAGTTTAGAATATCCAGTTTGAGACCTCTGAGGTCAGTTTCTCACACCACATGTGACCAACACTTCCCAGTGAAACATTTCAAAAGACTGTCTTGAAAAAAGCTGTGTCTATCACATATGTATGTATACATATTTCTTACATGTTTCCCAAAAGACACCAGCAGTAGATTCACATCCTGAAGCCAATTCAGTGTGGATGCTGTGGTTCCCCACTCATTCAAACCCATGGATTTGTAAGACAACTACTAGTAGTTCCCGCTCTGCACAGCGGAAGAGATTTAGTGCGTGTGAAACTTTACAGATCAGGTCCTGACTCCATATGAAAACAACCTACAGGGATTTTTAAAAGCTAAAAGTGAAGACATCCATATAACAAATGAAGCGTTTTGTTTAGACTAATCACTAATCAAAAGGAAAGGAAGATTATCTTGACTAATAAGCCGCAGCCCTGATCAAAGGCTCTTGTAGCAACCACAAAACACTACAGTCACATTGCTTAGCCAATGCCTAAATCTAGCCCTAGTAGAAATCTTTGCAAAGCAACCCTCAGGATATGCCTGAAATGGCACATCCTTATCGAGGCTGTACTTGATTCCACACTTGTAAATGAGACACCTTTTACTCTAGTGACTCAACGGCCTTCCTGTACGTGTGCGTATCACAGGGTACCCAAAACATCTGCTTCATCAGACAAGAACTGGCAAGCACCCACTGGCAGCCCCATTTCTACTCACACTGCACTTCTGTCCTCAGATTCCTAGACTATTTGTTTTGATCACAAACTTTGTTAAGTAAGCTTTCTGTAGTATAAATGTAGTACCTCAAAACAACAACAAAAAAAGATGCTGAAGGAAATACAGAACCCTTTTTTGGAAGGAGGAAAAAAAAAAAAAAGAATAAAGAGAAAAGCCTTTCTAGAGGTAAACAGTCCTTGCGACAATACTAAGAGCTTCCATCAGTACTCTCCTTAAAAAGTTCTCCTGGACAACTTATGAGCTAAAACATAACTGGTCCATTAGTGACAGAAAAGAGGAAAGCAGAAATGAACGTCTGAACTAATGGCACTAATCAGCACTAACTGGCTGATGCTTCTCCCCACAGTGTTTAATCTTGCCACGCTACAGCCCACCAAGAGCTCATCACGCAAGCCACAGCATCCCCAGCACCCAGCCACTACTGCAAAAGGACAGGGCCATGGGCATTTCTCAGATAAGAGTGATCAAGAACATGGGCACACCAATTTCTACTCCATCCTCTTGGCAGGCCTCAGATTTGCAGATAGGGCCAAGCCTGCTCCTCTTGCTCACTCTGTGTTTCCAGGCAATGACCATCTAACTCTCAAAGTGGCAGAAAAAATACCAGATGAGGACTAGAGTTTCCATGACATTCGTCACAGGACTTGGAGTTACTGTAACTCTGCCTAGGGTTATAATCCCTGGCTGGGAAGATGCTGCTTTTAGAGGTCTCTAAAAAGCCTGGCCAAAATTATCCAAAACCCTTCACTTCACTCACTCTTGAAAACCCTCAACTATAATACCCCAAGGAATCACAACAAGCCTTCAACAGCACTTAAAACTATAACAACAGCCTCAAATTTACTATGCTTTTTGACATTATGTGCACCCTTTTAGTAAACCAAAGACATAGTCCTGTGTACACACAAGACCTATTAATTATTAACATGCACGGGTATGCTGAAGCAGATTGGGCTGTGAAGAGCACACATCTTAAACAAAACTCCATCCCCTTGAGGCACCCTCTTCAGCCTTCACTCACCCGTCTCTCACAGTGACCTGCACATCCCATTAAGGTAGACTGGGCACCCACACAAGCTGCCAGAGCTTCTCCTGCTCAGATTTGAAACCCATCACCTCTGGAACAAGTTGGAGGCTGAAAGTCTCATCTGCTCTTCTCCCAGCTCTCAGGTAGTTCTCACCCTTCATGGCAAGTGCTGCCAGGCAAGATGGATTTAAGAACACCATTTGTCAAATTATTTCCTTTTTTCAACTACTCTGGAAGATCTTGAGTGGTTTTGTTTTAAAAGAGATTTCTCTGAATAAAACCAACATTCAATCTTTTCATAATGATTATGGAACAAAAGAGAGCTGAAGGCCAAATAAATAAATAAGTAAATGAAAGCCCTCAGTTTGACCAATGTCAGGTTTTGCAAATAAACCAGCCTTTCAGACAAGAGAACATGGATTTTTTCCGGTGTATGGTTAAGGAGTTACTGCAGAAGATGTTTGGTTTTCAGTATCAAAGTCAATGGATATGTTGTGTTTCACCAGGAAAGTTGCTGGAGGAAGGAAGAAAGAAAAGAGAAGGGGAGAGAAAAAGCAAGGTCAGGAGAAACAAACAGCTTATCTGCAAAAATGCTCCAGTTCCTGAAGAAACAGTCCCACACATCTGTAATTTAATTAAGACACCAGATAATGTTTTTGAAGCTAATTGCTTCTGACAGGCAAAACATTTCTTCTGAATTCATGTAGAGGCATCTTCCACAGTGCCTCAAAGTGTTTTCTGAGTGGCAACTGAGAAGCCATTTTCTAAATCTGTCCAAATACAGAGTTTCCCACTAAAAATGTTCAGTCTGTCACTGTGCATAACGGATGGCATGGGGGCTTTCTCCCTGAGTCCCAGGGAAATCAGAGGAACTGGTTCTTAATGGACACTGAGCTGGTTGCATAGATCTTTCAGGCATCTACCCTACAGAAGGAACAAGAAGCAGAAACTTTCTGCAACACAAAAACCATTCTCAGACACCGAGACAATGAAGAAATGGAAATGTGACAATATTTTTTTTCCAGAAATTCCATGTCATTTTGGTTAACACTTATTCAGCAGAGATGCCTAACAAACAACTGAGTGGGACCTCATTTGGTATATAATTAATGACAGACAAAGAGCACTAGGTCCACATTGTAGGATGTTCTAAAATAAGGCACGATTTTTACGATGTATTAGATAAATAAAAATCATACAACTCTCACTTTAGAAACAAAAGTGTCTAACAAAATGACCCTCCAAAAATTATAAAAAAAAAAAAGAAGGGGGAAGGGAAAAGATATCTTCATTTTATCTTGAAGCTGACACAGTTTTCCTTTTTGGACTTCTTCCACAATGTGCATCCTCTAAAATGTGCCTTAATATCTGGCACACAATCAGCTTAACATCCTGCACAGCACAAACAGAGCATGTTCTACAAATGCTGGGGTTTTTTTTAAATCCATTTATGGACATACGCAATAATATTAACAAAACTTGCAAAAATCGCATCAAGATTCCTGTGAACTTACAAAATAATATACACCTCAATTATTTAGTTCAGAATTAACATTTTTCATCTTAATTTAAAACTCTGCATTCAATATAATATATACTAATTTCTTTATACCCTACATGCCTTTTCCCCATCCAGAACAGTTAAATAAATCAAATTTATGACACTAAAAAAAATTTACATGCAGAAACTTTACAGTAAAATCCCCATTAGGCACCCACTGGTCCAAGCCCAGTCAGCTATGCAATTCCAGCCCACACAGATCATCCATCTCCCCTTCACCCAGCTCAGTGCCAGCACAACTTAGCCAGCTCCAGGCACGGCCGTGCTCACATCCCATCTGATGTAACCTGACAAATAAGCCACCTCAGGCAAAGCCAAAGGAAGTTAGACTGCTTGCCAGACCATAACACTTTGCTTCTGACTTCCTCAATGTATCTACTTTCCCTTCTCAACAGAAATGAATACAAACCCATTTATCCTCAAGCTAACCAGCACCCACCCCGCCAGAAAGCATGCTCCATTAAACACCAGCCATTGCAGGCTGGTACACATCCTCTTTTGGAAATGAGCAAGCTTCGAGTCTGTACCGTTACTATTAAACCAGGATTGCCTATTAAGGCAAAAATAAGGGATGGCACACATGTTGGGGTTTTTTTAATGAGTGATTTAAACAATTAACTGCAAAGGGGGAAAAAAAAAAAAAACCAACAGGAAAATAGTAACTCTGAAATAGTTCTCAAGGACAATGGCGTGGTTGCAGACACTGAGAAGTGTCCATACTCTGGTCATTCCAAGTGACACACAGCAACTACAGAAAGCTCAGATATTAGTGGCACAGGTCAAAGCTGGAAATTTCTGCTTTCACTGGAAATCCTGTTACTAATTTATAACAAATACCAGCACCAGGTTTCACACATGGTCAGTTATCAGCAATGCTCAAGAAAGCTGGCATGCCCCAAATAGTAAAGTGCTACACTGACAACCAGGGTATGCCCATTTTCTTCCCAATACTGCCGTCAGCTTACAGAAAACAAGTCACTCTACCTCTGTTTCATCATCTGTACCATGGAGGGAAGAATTTGTAGTAAAGTTGTTCTGGAGTTTTAAAGACATTGTAGCTTCTGATAGAAAAAAAGTTCCTAGATTAAATGAAAGTATGTTAATTTTTCCCCCAGTTTTCTGACGGTTACCAGGAAATTTTAAATATCTCACTTGAGCTCTACTATGGTTTGTTGGTTTTTTTTCATTGGGTTGGGGTTTTGAGGGGGGGTGGGGGGGTGGGTTAGGAAGAATATTCACAATTTTCCAGGGTAAAAATCAGGACAGTTTTGAGCAGTCCAAAACTTTTTATTTTCTTAAATGTTCCCATGAAGCTTAATAAACTTCCTATTTCCAAAGGCAACAAGTATCCCCATCTTTTCTATTTACTTAGCAAAAGAGGTTATGATGTATTCAGCACTCCATTACCATGACAACAATTTAATAAAATCTTTCCCACAAAGGAAAGTATTTTGGAAAGCTGTTTTCTTTAATTTAGACATCTATTTAATTCCTTCTGTTACAATCTCAGTTACTTCAGGCTCTCAAAGAACAGCTTTAGGCTGAAGGCAAAATGAAGAAATCCCTTCCTTTGGATGACTCCTTTAACTTTGCCTGAAGTTCACTTCGCAGGCTGGTTCAATTAAACTTGAACCACAGATCTAACTTGTCACAAACACAAACTTGACTCCTGACACACTCCCATCCTGCTCCTCCTCTGCTAACGATGCCAGATACTTTCTCCTACCATGGTGCTCATTACTCACCCCAAACCGCTCCTACACATGCAACAAATTCTTCCCAAAGTGGCTCAGCAAGTCACTCTCTCTGCACCAAAGCCCTGGCCAGGGAGGAATGGCCTTGCCCCGTCACCTCCAGCCAGTGCTGGGCTCCAGCTGCTCTCCCAGGCTCAGTGCCAGCTCCTGAGCCACCAATCTCCTTGACATCAGCTGGCTGAAACCATTAAGAAAAAGGGAACTGCAGTTACACAGCAAAGGAGGATGTTACGGGAAAGCTGCACAGATTCTGCAGAGTGGAGAGCTAAACCATATTAAAACTGTTAAGGTTGTTTGACAAGGACAATAAGCACATGATAATCAGGCTGGCTGAAACACATCTCAACTTCTGTCTGTAACTTTGATAAAACTCCTCCTTCCCTGCCTCAATTGAACATTACTCAAGAAACTGAACTTGCATGAAACAAAGAGGAAGGCCTTTTTAAATCAGTAATCCTTTTAACATCGTGAAACAAAGTACAAGAATTGGGAACAACCCAAAAGAAGGAAGATGATGACAGGGTACATGGAGAGCTGTGGGGGATGGGTACTGCTTCATGCAGTCATCGCTGCACACCCACATTCTCAGATCAGGTTAAGTACCAAACTTTTCTAATAATACAAGGCCAGTTTCAGTATTGATTAAACTGACTGAAAGCGGATAGAAGGAAATTTAGTGCTCAGTGACTCAAACAGCAATAAAATTTACAATGAAGCAATGAGATGGAAGATAAAAATCAACAGCTGTTTAAAGCAAAATCCGCAGGAAATATGCCATACATTGTGCAACAATAACATACCTGGAACCCACCCCCAGCAACGAAATCTCAGGGAATGGTATTTTAGCATTTCTTATATGAGAAGTACTAAGGGCACCACATTAAATTCTTTCAAGAAATCCTTACAGATAAGTAAGTATTACTTGTCTTTACTTCTTAATGCACCTGGGGTGCATTAAGAAGAGTGTGTCCAGTAGGTCGAGGGAGGTTTTCCCCCACCTCTATGGCCTAGTGAGGCCACATCTGGGGTAGTGTCCAGTTTTGGGCTTCCCCAGTTCAAGAGAAACAGGGAACTACTGAAAACAGTCCAATGGAGGTCTACAAAGATGATTAGGGGACTGGAGTATCTCTCTTACGAGGAAAGGCTGAGACCCCTGGGGCTGTTTAGTCTGTAGAAGAGAAGAGTGAGAAGGGATCTTATGAATGCTTATAAATATCTAAAGGGTGGGTGTCAAGAGGATGGGACCAGATTCTTTTCAGTGGTGCCCAGTGACAGGACAAGGGGAAACAGGCACAAACTGGAACACAGGAAGTTACATTTAAACTTCAGGAAAACCCTATTTACTTTGAGGGTGACAGAGCACTGGAACAGACTGCCCGGAGAGGTTGTGGAGTCTCCAATGAAGATATTTGCAACCCACCTGGATGCAGTGCTGGGCAACCTGCTCTAGGTGAACCTGCTTTAGCAGGGAGTGGACTGGATGATCTTCAGAGGTCCCTTCCAACCTCCACCATTCTGTGATAAGGTGAAAAGCAGCTAAAAATAAATAGCTTAGGCATGCTCTGTTTGCCAAAGACGTAAATAGGTACAAAAAGCAACTATGAAAATTCATTGTGGCAGGGCCTATGAAAGGCTACAGAGAACACAATCACAGGGGTACAGCTTCTTATTTTATTTCATTCTCAGCAGGTACCTACACTGCAAATTGATAGAAGCCTGTACATCTGTGGGCATACTCATGAAAGATCCATGCATGCACTTTGTTTTATATTATTCTTAAGCATCCCTGACTGGCCCCTGGCAGAGATAAAGCATGGTGAATGGAGCAGTAATGGGGCAAAAAGCACACCAAGTCCCTAGGATTAGGGAGGAGCACAGTTAAAATTCAAGGGAAAGAAGAATAGGATCAAAGCTTGTAGCTCAAAGAAGCGGTTTAACCCGCTTTTGTCAGGAAAAGAAGGTGCCTCTCTCTCTGCTCACCATTCATCCTGTCCCCAGGAGCTGTCCCCATTCTTACACATGAGCGTTTGTTGCAGGTCCATATGTACCAGATCTGGGAAGTTATCTACATAAAAGATAACCCAGCAAAAATGCCAATACGTAAATTAACTGTTCAAAATCAGATCCCTCCCCCATTAGATCCCACTTGGCTGCACTACCACTTGTATCAACTCAAAGGAGAAGGCCAAATGAGACGACAAGACCTCTCTTCCAAGCAGTGATGCCAGTTCAAAGGCACTCTGTCCCACCTGAAGGGCTTGTCAAGATACAGTCTTGCTTGTTCTCTGTAATGTTAGGCTGAGATCAGCAAAAAGAGGAAGCCAGGAAGCCAAACTGGATACAGGCCATGCTATGCCCAACAGACCTCTGGACAGAAGCACTGAAGTGGTTGTGGCAGCTTCTTCCCACTTATCCAGAAAAAGTGCTCTGATGATGGGAAATTTTCATGAAGGTTTGAGCTCAGAGGGCTGGCAGACAGGCAGCTTCCCTTGCTGCAGAAAGCAAGGAAACAGTGCCTCTACTTCTCCAACCGCAGCAGGGAAGAGAAGACATTTTTTTCTTCATAAGAAGGATCTTAGTGCTGATAAGTTGACTCAACTTGGTAAGTTAAGTCACTTGGCTAACATTCCTGACTGGCAAGGTCAGGGGGATCCAAAAGTAAACATTGTCAAGAAGTCAGTGATCAAAATCAAGTCAAAACTTAATCTTGTATTTAAATGACCACTAAAAGAGGTATCTTAGAGAGGGAGGGGACGGAAATTTAAAGCACCTGTCTGCATTAGCTTTTGCTTTTATTTTAAAAGTTACTTTAAAAATGATCATTTAAATGTCAAGGCTGTCTGCATCACTGCACCATTCTGTATGGCATGAAACTACAGATTTAGTACAGATGTGGAAAAAAAAAGTTTAAAAAAGAAAAACACAGAGAAAAAACATACAACTTCCTCTTTTCTTATTAATAGAGAAGAACAGGATGATAAAAAAAAAAAGCTCTAAAACCAAGGCCAAACTAATGCTTTTAAATGCTAATTTTCATGACAACACAAGAACCCCCCAAATGCCACTGTGTATTTCACAGGGATCCTGTTAATCACATCTGGATCTTACAAGAGATGCTGTGCCCGTGCTTACAAATAGGTTGCAAACTCATCTGTTCAGGAATAAATGTAGAGCGTGAAGCGCCGTGAAACAAGGAGAGTAAAGGCTCTCTTTAAAGTATTTCAGAGTAATTGTTAAAAACAAATCTCAACCAACCCACCGCATGTCTCGGCTCTATGTTTGCATTCATCACCCCCAAACAACTTGTCATTTATTTTGCATGTTGAGCAGTTAAATGAGCTTTCTGAGCACAGTTCCCATGAACTGACACTCAACCCAGCACAAAAGAGGAAATGCCCAAGCATACTGAGGATTTTGTTACATGGATTAAAGTTCAAAAAAACATCCAGCAATGTTGATAATGGCGGGGGGTGGGGGGGAGGAATTTGTAGCTTTAGCATTTGGAATAACGAGCAATATTGTTTCATACAGTGGATATTTATTAAGTGAGAATAATCATCCCCCTCCACTCAGAGGAGGTGTTTACATCAATGTTTCTATGCAAAATAATATGGCATCATCTTTTTAATACTATGCTCGAAAGACCATTAACCATAAATACAGAGATGACACAACAGGGTAGGGCTTGTTTACATGGCATGCATGTACCAATGCAATTTCTCATATGTGTATACCTTATGCCAAAATGAGTATTTGGGATGGCCTGATATTTTCAGTAGCTATACCATTATACTAGTGTACCAGGTCACAGAATCACAGAATGTTACGGACTGGAAGGGACCTCAAAATATCATCTAGTCCAACCACCCTGCTAGAGCAGGATCAGCCAGGGTAGGTCACACAGGAAGGCATCCAGGTGGGTTTTGAATGACTCCAGAGAAGGAGACTCCACAACCTCCCTGGGCAGCCTGTTCCACTGTTCTGTCACCCTCACCATGAAAAAGTTTCTCCTTATGTTTATATGGAACCT
>WUAM01000038.1:1141957-1165199 GCA_024336885.1 Actenoides hombroni
TCTGCGCTGGACTCTTTCAAGCAGTTCCCTGTCCTTCTTGAACTGAGGGGCCCAGAACTGGACACAATATTCCAGATATTCCAGGTCCTCCATTATGTTTACTGTAAGAGACCAAAAGTGTGGTAATTACTACATCTTAAAAATTTCTCTGTGATTTTTTTATATCAAATATTAAATTATTTATGCTTTTATTTTTGACTGAAAGATAGTTTTGATTTTTTTCACTTACTCTTTATCTGAAACTTTAAACAATTGATCAAAATGTTTATGATTGGAAGGGGAAGAAGCAATTACAAAGGAAAAACAAAGGCAAAAAGTAAATCTTGTCTTCCATCAGCATGATGGAAAAAGGCGACAGGAAGACACAAGATGTTCTGCTCCATCTCCATGTTCTCAGGACTCCTCTGCACTTCAGGCAGACACTGAACTAGAATAATAAGCTGAGGAAACCATAAAGTTACAGTGCTCTTGAATCTGATGATAGAAGACAGCCCTTCTGCTTAACACCAAGAGGCCTCGCTCCTGGCAGCAACCACACGTGCTCAGGCTGCAGCACGGCCGGTGGGTTAAACGCTGCCTCCTCCCCATGGAAGCAGAGCAGGAGGGTGGCAGAGAGAAGCAGGCCAGCCACCTTCAATCCCCTGCTGTGTTCAAGGACAAGGGCCTCCTACCAAACCTGTCCAGCCAGAGCCAGATAAGGCAGGTGCTCTGCAACACCCTGTCCTGCCACCTGCAACTGTCCCCCTTGCCCATTCCCTTCCTGGCTGGGAAGGAAAGCTTCCTGGCATGCTGGGCCCTACCCCTGCTACAGCAGGCAGGTGGGGAGCTGTTGGCCTCCCCTCCTCTCCGGTGCCCTGGCACTTCCCCTTGCAGCAGCAGTGCCTTGGACCTGCTCCCACCACTCTTGCCACTGCTCTGCTCCTACAAGCAACTTTCACTGTCCGTTAAACCTCACAGCGTGATTCTTCAAATGTGTAAAATTACTCAAATACACCAGTTCATGGGTCCAGAGTCATATGCTGCAGTTTTAAAACATTCTGTGGGATTGCCAAAGAAGGGGGAAAAAAAAGAAAGGAAAAAAAAAAAGAAAAAAAAAAAGCTTTTTGGCAGCATTTGTAACAAACTCTTCTACAATAACAAAATCCCCTTCTCAGCCTCAGGCAAGTAGAACTCCTACATGCAGCACCTGCTGTGGTCCAGGTGGAAAGAGGAGCATCACCATTTTAACACAGATATTGAACATACAGATAAATCTGCTTAAGGAGATGTGATTTTTAAAGATTGTCTGATTAAAACACGCGATTAACACCTTGAAGCCATGTATTTATAGAAGCATTACTGAAAGCAAAAATCCAGCAGCTGACAGAAATGCACTGTTTTGTCAAAACTATATAAATTTAACTAAGTTTTCCTGTGATTGGCTAGGTGTTATGTTTACACCTACCGAAATAAAAAACAGCCACTCCAAAAAAATAGTGGTAGAAACTTGGAGTTACCTTCAGTATATTAAGTGCTACACAAGACAAGTTCTCTGTGCCAGATTGCTGTCTGACAGGGAAACGTATAGCGCATTAAGACACTCAGAGCTGACTTATGGCTCATTTACATTACAAAGGTTTTCCAGCACAAGGACAATTCTCTCCCTCCTCCCCAAATTCCTAACCAGTTCTGCTGTTCTCCTTGGGATACTCTCAGAGAAATCAAAGGGATGAATCCCACACATCGCAACGGAATAGCATGAGAGACTTAGAGCACAGCTAACATACATGATCCTTGGAAACACTCCCTGACCAGGATACAGCATAGGGCAGGAAAAAAAAAAATTACAAATCACCACAAACCTACATTACAACCCACCTCCACATAATCAGATTGGCAGCAGCGGGGAAGAGTGCAGAGAAATCCCTTCCAAACCCAGTCTGCAAGCTGGATTAAAGCTGAGAGCATGAGAGCTTACCAGCCTGGCACCACGAGGAACCTAATGCTGTCAAAAATACCCACACATCCTCTCACCCTGACCAAAGCCCCAGGGAAGAGGTAAAGAGTTCCATTTCCTGGGAGAGGCCGGAGCTGGGGAGCCCAATGCCCACAGGCATGCAGCAGAAACTGCAGAACATGCCACTAATAGTACAAATACAGTTCAAGCAGACAGTCATCCAGAGTCCCCATGCAGGATCCACAGCATTTCTTCTCTTACCAGCTGAATTTCCTAAGTTAGATGTATAATGCTTTCCAATTCCTCGCAGAGAGGGTAAAAAAATCTGCCTCTCTCCAACAGCACACTCCTGTAGGTATAATTCATCTCTTCTCCTTTCAATGTGCAGCACCATTACCAGAAATAGACCCTCCCACCAGTCAAACCAACAACCCAGTGCAGCAGGGCACATGCCAGAAAAAAGGCAAAAGTCTTGAATCACTGCAGTAGATACAAAGTAGGCAACTTACCTGTGAGCCAGAAACACCAGCAACCTTCCCTGAAGGAGCGTGCCTAGCTTCTTATCAGCCTGGATTTTCTTCAGTCCAGCAAACTCTAATATATCTCACAATGCCAACTCTTCTTCTCAAAATACTGTACACCCCACACCCTACTACCATGTGGTACAAAGCACAGGAGAGCTGACCAGGACTGCTGCCACAAGATGGTAAAACAGCTTGGATTTCTCAGAGATGATTTAACAGTACCATCAAAAAGTACTATTGGGCATCTCTTTAGGTGTGTGTGCCTCCAAGTCATTTAAAACCGTCTCTGCTACTGGAAGGGGCCTTCGTGCCACAGCAGCTTCTTGATGGCAGCTCTGCCATCCCTCGGAGACATGGCAAAACCAGAAGACTGAGTGGGACCACCTCTTTCAGTAGCATCTTGCACAACGTCACTTCAAAATTGACCATGGAACCACACATCTGCCAAGTATTAATGCTGAACTTCCACCAGCATTTAAGGTAGGCTTAATTTTAAAACCATTCACTGGGATTAAGCAGAATTTCATGCACTAGGTCCTATGGGCAGATGACAAGACGTATCTGTGAGGCTGAAGAGACAAGACCATACCTGCAGACACTACAGAAACACAGTGTAATTTGAAAAGGTAATTTTATCAGTTTCCTGCAGACAACAGTAAAACATCAGTATGTCACCTCGCCAGAAAGTTATCTTCTGAAGCCCCCAAATTTTATAGCCTTTAAGATACAACATCTTTAAATCCCTCCAAGAGTGAAAAGATAAATGGCATGGCCCATCAGGAGCCTCCAGCACACCCCTCGTGCCTGGCATACACAGCTTCAGGCCGCGGGGAAGGGAAGAAGAGGAAGACAAAATACATCACTGCTATGTTACTAGCAACTCTTATCAAAACTGCACAGACTCCTACATCAAAAGGCCTATCATGGAACTATTTATGCTCTAAAAAGAAGGCTAAGTAAGTTTCTTTTTTTTGCAGTTTCTTTTGAAAGGCTGATAAGAGACACCCAAAGGCCCCTCTGGGAAAAGCAAATACAAGGTCATTGTATGCTTGCTGCCTAACAAGCCAGCCTTACACGTATCTTGCAAGGTGATTAGTTAATATTCTGAAATTACTGGTGTGAGACAGCATGTTTGTAGATTAAATATACAGCAACCCTTTTCTCAGTATGTTCTGTGATATAGCTCTCAAAAAAAATCAAGGATATAATGAAACTCTGCCTTTCTTCTCTTCCCTAAAAAAAAAAAAGCCTCTTTATATAGGGCCCACATCATTACCCAGTCTCACTCCACATGCAGAGGGAAGTGAACGGGTGAGGAGATGAACCATGCTTCCCATCTTATGTAAGCTCTGTATCTGCATAAATAGCATTTCTAGTACTGGAAAATTTTGAAAAACCCTGAAGAAAGCCTTGGGGCCCCAACAGATACTTTTACTAACTCTGTTACCCAATAACAAAATTCTTCTTCAGTCCTAAATGACTTCACTACTCTCAAGGGTGAAAGGACTGGAAAGAACCAAGGCTGCAGGAACCACTGCCTTGTTTATGCTTCCTCTGGGAAGCACTCGTACTTGGAATAATTCCGTGCTTCACAGGCTAAGTAGAGGACAGTAATTCATGCTCTTCTGCTGACTCTCATCCTGCACCACAGAATTACAAGACCTCTAATATAAAAACCTCAGAGCCCAGAGAGCAACAGCAACATGAGATGAAGAAACAGTTCCCAAGATAAGCAGCTTTTCAACATACTTTTTGCCTGCACTGTAACACTCTTCAGAAAAAGCAGGTTCAATTTTCTCTCCAGCTCTCATTCTCCAGATTTACACCTATGATAAAAAGAAAACTTTCATATTTTTTATACGTACAACAAGTTTATGTGCAATGAAGAAGCGTCTCTCAAGCATCTGAAGGGCCAGATCAACCTCCCAAAGCTCTACTCAAAAACTCCTTGTGCTTCTGTCTGTGAAATTCTAGACATTCTTCAATATATGAAAACTACAACATCTGGGAAGGACAGCTGAAATACTAACCTGCACAGCAGCAGGCACAAAGTCTGCTAAAAACAGTGAAACCACTCCATTTTAAGTAACTGGAAGGCAAATCACAAAACTATGGTTCAGAGAATATCTTATGGCTTCTTTCAGTATGCAACATAGCAAATCAACTATCCCACACATACACCCCTAAATGACAAAGCAAATACTATCCAAATACATAAAACTGAAGTAGTGATACCTTCAGCCTTTTCTTAGAAAATAAAATGCCTCAGGCATACATGTTACTGGTCAAAACAATGTGAATAAAATGTTATACTGTTTTTTAGTTTCAATAACAGGATTATGAGGTAATGTTTATATGTCTGGAAGCAGAGCTAAGAAATTTCCATTATACAGATGAGCTGAAATGATGTATTACTTCCTAGAGTAATTTAAAAAATAAATAAATAAAAAATTAAGCATCTCCAGGATCTTGGCTTGACTATACTTCACGCCCAAGATAAACCTCCGTGATGGTTTGTTTTAAAAACAATGTGTGGAAACTTTTCCTTCTAAAAGCAAAAGATAAATTATGGGTGCTACAGGAAACCTGAATAAACACCAACACATTGGCTCAGCAGAGTAAGAACAATTGCAAGGAGATGATTGCTGGAGAAATAGCCATCGGAGGAGCACCCAACATTTGAAGCCTGTTGCGTGGATATAATAAGCCTGGCCAAAAAGCAAAGTACCTAACAGAAAAAGCCTACAACAAAGTCTCATATATAGGAGATGTCTTCGAGAAAGTATGTTTGTGCATATATTCCTTAGCTGCATTTCCCTCCTTCCTACTCACCGCCGATACCCTCTCTTTCCACACATTGCCTGTGTGCTCACTGGTTTTTTCTCATTTCATCACCTTTCTGTGCCTAAATAGCCACAGGAACAAAAAACATGAAGGGTACAAATAGAGGTATAAAACAGAACAAAGCCAGAAAACAATCCAAACAAGATGCTTATAAACCTGTTAGTTTTGTAATATGCAAAAGACTGACGGAAAGGGTGACCATTGCTCATCAGACCAAGGGTCCGTGCAAGCCAACATCCTGCCTCCAACAGCAGCCCAGAGCAAGGACCAGGGAAAGACCATAACAGTATGTCAAGTATATGTGACTTCTTGTCCTGCTAAGCTTTCCAGACACCAGCTGATCACAGCTCGGCTACTATGTATTTAATGATTCCTACTGTTGTGGGCTGTGAATGTTTAAAAAGAAAGCTACAGTTAGGTTGTAAAAAACTAACCTGATTGGAACGCTGTATGCCATTTGTTCTATGGTTTGTTTTACTTATTTTTAGGTATTAAAAAATACTTAGGAGAAGAAAAAAAGCTGTAAATTTGAGCCTGGTAACAAGTAAAAGATAGTCATACTAAACATTCACATATATATTTTGTAAACCTTGGCTTTATTGTACAAATCTTCATCTGCTTGAATTTAAATTTAGGCATCTAAGTCAAGAATCTAAATTAAATTAAAATATGCTGTGAATTCCTTTATTTCCCTTAAATATTCACAACATCAGGCAAGATGAGGTGAATATCAGGTTCTACAACTGGCTTCAGGTTCTGACAGAGTCTTAGCAATCTGGAGCTAAAGAGAGTTTCTGCCTACTCAGATGGGTTTTGGAGAACATCCCAGACATTTATGTAGCTTTTTCAAAAGAATGATGGTAACAAGACCAATGTAAATTCAATAAACACAAAAGCACTCAAAGCCCAGTGAGAATATTTTCACTAATACAAGTACTTCATCATTGAATTCAGAAATCTGGCTCTTAGTGGTGGCAAAAAAAAAAAAAAAAAAAAAGACTGAGGACTAAAATTCTTATGTCCCCTGGAAACTACTAAAAACTTCATTCAATCTAAATATTGTTCTGAAGTTCATCTCTATACACCATTCTTCAGATTAAGGTCACCAAAAATCGGAGACATAACTAGTGATAAAATTAATGTCAGCACCTCCGTCTACCTGTTGAAAAGTAGCATTTTTTTCAAATAAAGCACTACTTATTTGCTGTTCTCTGCTCATAAAGTAGAGAGAGATACTTGACATAGATCATAGGTCGTATAAAGCATGGAAAATGCTGAGTAACTCACAATAAGGAAGGCTAAGAGACAGAAAAAAACATGAAACTAAGAGCCCCTTTTTTCATTCTTTCAGAAAATGACTCACACTCTTCCCTTGTGATTTCTCATCTCCTAGAACTTGTCCAAATATATCCAGTATCACACAACAGTGCATGCAAAGCAGTTCCAGATACAAGCTGTACATTTGATGTTCCAGACCACCAAGTTATACACAAGGCAATTCTTTCCATGGGGGACACAGCACTCATTTTGATAATTTCTTTTTAAATTAAGTTAAAATTTTAATAGCTGTTCATTTCATGAGGTGAAATACCTCTGAACTTGACCCTACACAATGGACAGGGGGAAAACCAAGAGGTTCTCCATTCTGTAAGGAGAGAAGGCAGAGGGAAATGGCAAGTTGAGCCAGGGTTCAAGGGCACATAATCACAGCAAAAAGTACCAAATCTTACAGTAGAGTCAGGGGCCCAATACACACAGAAGTGCCTTTGTTCATCTATATTACACTGCTAACATTTATTTTTGAACATGTTGGATACCAGAACAGGCTTTAGAACAAAAGAAGACAGTTCTTTACTAGAGCTGAAGTAATACTGGTCCATTTGAAAGCTAACGACACAGAAGTCAACAGAAGAGCCTAAAACCAACATTTGAAGAATCAGGCAAGAAAAAGACTATTCTGTTCAGTTAAGTAGGAGTAGCAGACTTAAATAAGGACGTATTGCATAAGGGAAATTTATGCTTGCATGTTACTCTTTTACTTCTTGCCTGTTCAACTCCCACTGGCTGTAACATCTTACCCGCAGAAGGAATCTAAATTGGTCTTTAAGAAGTTTGGTAGAGATTTCCATTTTGTTTGAAAAGTTACTTGTTTCATTTCTTCTCAACCAAGGCAAAAAATAAGCCCTTTTCCACAAAACACAGCCGATAAGGGAGCATTTTGTAAGAAGCAAAAATGGATAGCGAGGGTTTTATTTCAACTTCACATGCCATAGGAAGGGGAAGAAACCAGGGAAAAATGAAGCACTCAAGACCACCAAGATCTGTAGTGGAAAGGTACGGTGGCTGGGTGGCTCTCTTCTATAGAGAAATATTAAATTATTTGAAGGATAAATGTTTAAACCAGATTGTTTACAACACTAAATTTGAGGGACAGAGATGCAGACAGTTATTTCATGTTAATTTTGCTCCTTCTCTGGCAGTTCAGGAGCTGGTTTGCCAGAACGTAACTACCACTGTGCTAAACACTTCAAGTATTTGGGGCTTCTCAAACCAACCTTTCCAATGATCGCCAGTGTAACCAGTCAGACACTGACTGCCACCCCTACCAAAAGCCCAGGAGGGGCCAAGATTGTGCTAGCCTGAAGGCCAAAAGCCACCTTCTGATGGGAAGTTAGACACTCTGGGATGCTGGCAGGGCAGAGAGGCTGCTCATTTGACTGTCAATGCCCACATGCTCCCCTGCTCTGTCAACAGAGAACCTGAGTTTCAGTTAGCAGAAGCTTAGGATAAAGAGCTATCACTTCCCATTTTTCAGCTAGTGCCTTTGCCCTCGTTAATATAACAAGAACCTTTCCCCTCATATTAAGGAGTGAAATTTTCATTAAGGTAGCTATAAAACATTTTATTTCATCAGCATCGAATATATATGTTTTCTCTTTTCTAACCATGATATAAGCCGGATCCTTCTTCTCAGTCCCTTTCCCCACCCTCCTGACATGGACCACAGTTTTCCCTCCTGCTGGCAAAAACTCTAATCCATTTCCCATTCTATTCCTTGGTAAGCAGTAGAGTCTTCTCCCATGAACATCTGATCACAGGCCAAAATAGCAAGATCCAGGAAAAGATAAGAGGAGAGTCTTTGTCTCATAAGAATGTTTCCTATACATAAATTTAGATTTCATAAACATTATTATCCTAGGTTCACAAAATGTAACAGTTTTAAGAGGTAAGGGAGTAAAAAAACAGTAATGGACGTAAAGGATTGTATATGTTGGGGAAATCATCTGAAGTTGCTCTTAGCTTAATAAATATTAGCCCAAGCTGGCAGGAAAAGCAGGCTGTTTGAAGTAGCAGCGCACAAAACAGCACGAGGGCCAAAACTTAATAACTTGGGTGCTTAAATTTAAGAACAAGAACAGGTCTCCACAGATTCCAAGACAGGGAACAACCAAAAGTGACAGCAAAGTCAAAGTACACACCTGATTATATTACCTCAGTGTGCCAATATCAGGCACCTAAGCTGGGAACTTCTGTCTACATCAAGTCAAAAGCTACATTTTTAAAAGTTTAAAACAGGTAAGGACATTTTTAGAACTGCCTTTGTACTGAAGGCTGCTTATTATTTTCAGGTACTTGGAAGACATTTCCACAGGTCATCATGCAAAGCATTCAAACCATTAATCTGCAAGATGCTAGAGCACCCATTTACCAGAGGAAGCAAGCTAGACTTCAGATGCTTGGTTAAAATCAAGGACATGTAAATTCCGGTCTACTTCTGTCTCTGACTGCACACACAGACAATGTACATGAAGGCAAGCTGGGCATACCACCTTCTGACCTACTTTAGCTTCTATTAAAACATGACTTGTAGACATTCTTGTAGAAATCATACATGGGTTTGCTTACAGTAGAAACTTCATTTAAGGGCCTGCAATCTACATAAAGAAAAAAAGATGCAAGTCAAGAGGGAGAGAGAGAGAGAGAGAGAGATGACATCCTCAGAGTTACATAGCATAACTAAGTGCTAGAACTAAGACTGGATTTCAGGCCTTTTTGATCCTTGCCTAATGTCCCATGCTCACACAAGACACAATGTCCCTGTACATTTTCAGAAGAGAATAGCTACAGACAACACAGGAAAGTTGCTAAACAGATAAAATGTCAAGGACTTTTCTGAGAGCCTCTTGTGGCTTTCCATTTTGTTTAGCAGATGGCATCTAGAAAGGACTCAAAACATTCTCTTCAGTACTAAATCATCCTACTCAGACACCTCTCTCAAAGTCCATGTCTTCCTTAACAAGAAATTACTTGTTTCTTTGTATAGTTTATTTATCTACTTCTGCTTTATCTTACTTGGTAACTCATCTACTATAGGTGCCATTGTTTATCTCCCCTTCTCAAAATCCCAAACTGCAACATTTCTTTCTGTCAACATCCACAGAACTGCACTTCTCCAAATGGAAAGCAAGTTACCTGGCATGAACAGATGTCCTTCACCAAAAAACTTCCTCAAGTCTTTAGCCACCAGTACATACCACCCAAACAGCAATGAAGAAGTGCTGCACCTTTTCCTCACGCTACTTCTAAGCGGTGCGACAGGAGTGCCTCTAGATGTCTGGAATGCACTAAGGCCAGTGTTTTAGTGCAGTTTCAACAACAGTTATTTAATACAGAATTGAAAGACTATAGGCTTTTCCTCTTCAATGGGGCAGAAAGCATCTTTTAGTCAAAGATGGTTTTTTATACTGATTTCCTCCCTCTCCTACCCCTCCAAGATAAAGTGAGCTTTGGTAGTTTTTATACTTGAGCTCAGAAATGATTACAGACTTACTAAATTAACACAGACAAGTTATTAGAAAAATCAATGTCAATTATTTCTTAAAAATCACCAATCATGAATTCCAAATGATAAAAATTATTGACTGAAAAAGCACTGCTTGTATTTATAAAGATGATAGTCTAGGCAGCTTAACCTATAAGCATATAACTACCCTTTTTTAGCTGATCTTATCCCTATGAAATAATACTACTCAGTCTGTGCTTTATTTGAAATCAGATAAACTTTATGTTTAGAGATGTTTATGGTTTAGATGTGCTTGTTTATTTATAAACACTCTTCAGGAATTGGATGCTGGAAGCTCAAATGCATTGCAATTTGCAAATGAGTACCCAAGAGCAGTTTTATGTTACAAAAAACAATTATAATTCATGTTTATCTCCACTACCTAAAAGGAAAAAATTACCACTCCAACATTAGGGACACAGCAAGGAAAGCACTTTCTGGATGTATAATGCAGCATGGGTTTCATATTCACACATACTTTTAAAAACGTAAAGCCTTGTGAAAAAGGCAGAATGAGGAGATCCATATTTTAATCAAGATTGAAATAAACCCTGCAACCTTACCGAGCAAAATACCCTTGTCTTCGTTCCTTCTTCTCTTCCTTGGTCTCCATTATGTACAGTCAAATGGGCAGGGTAAGCAGCCAGGTGTGACGCTCTTTTTCCCTTCAGTATCTCATATCCAGACAGAGCCTCCTGTGTAAGACATTTACAAACAGGAATTTTATAAATCAACACGTCAACAACACCTACAAAAACAAACAGGGTTGTGGAAATGTAATTGACCCAATGACAAAGGAAAGTAAAACTTTAACCAGTCAATGCTTGCCCAGTGATACACACTGAAACAAAACCCAACAAATGCACTCAGGCCAGTCTCTCCAGCAGAGGAGAGATGCTGCAAAGCAGGTAACTCGAACAACAGCAGCAAGTTTTCAAACCCTGGAAGGATTAAAATATTTTGCAAGCTGTTAAATAGTTTATACCAAAACACCTTCCTGGTTTCATGTGTTTGTTTATAGACAGGAAGCTTTGGAAATACCAGTACAAACAATATAACCAGAAAGACACGCAATGTTCACTTACTAAAAGTTCTGTAAAATAGTGAGAAATAAGAAAGTTTTAAAACATTGTCAAGAAAAAAAAGAGCAATCTACATTATTTACGCATGTTTGAATGTTGTCAATAACACAAAAGTTCAAACAAGTTTACAGGGAGAAACATGATGGACCTCCTGCTCTCCAGATGAACTGCAGTCACCTTGAGATAGGACTAGGGAAGGTTCCAAGAAGTTTTTTGTTTGCTTGGTGGTTTTTTGTTAGTGGGATGGGTTTTTTGTTTGTTCACTTGTTTTGTTTGTTGTTTTGTTGTTGTTTTGTGTGATTTTTGTTGTTGTTGTTTAAAATTAAAAAATAGAGACCAGCAACAGTAGCTTTTGGCATGGAAATCACCACCTCTTTGCAGAATGCTGTACTAATGCGCTTGCAAACCAGGAGCTGGAAATTTCAGAACTGCCTGGTAATTACTGCCATTAATGATACACCACATCAACTGCTGTTCAAGATTCCTCCTGAGATGTTTTATCCTCATTCCCTCGCCAACACAAATTCAAACTACTCCAATGGCTTGTGCACAAAATAAATTACCTTCTTGAGTTCTTTATCAGTATCCCAGATTAAAGTTCAAACTAGAAGTTACTACTCAACATTTCAGTCTAATGGGCTGTGTACCAAAGAAAGGGAAGCCATATAAATTATGATTCGTAGCAAAAGAAGAAAAATTCCTCTGGGACCTAATCAGTTCCCATTATTTTCCCTTGCATTAGAAGTTCATATGCTACAAACTGCCAGATGTCAACAAAAGAGATAATGTAGCAAGAATAGACTAATCTACTTGAAGAGTCTGAGAACATCATGCCAGATTCTATCAGAAATATTTGCCATAATTTTCTCTCCATATTCATGGAGCATCAGTCAATGGCAATTAAAGTCCATTGCTTCAGAGTGCGCTTTTTCTTACTCATTAATTCTGAATACATCCATTGCATTAAAAAGAATCTAGTCTTTCTGATCTTTACGCATGAGGTAGAGCCTCACAGTAACGGTCACTCTACATGGCAAATGTCCCTATGACACCTTTGGCTTTATAAAGCTAATACTACTACATCTCTGAAAATTAATGCATGTTGCAGTCCTCAGCTGGACACAGAAACGTGTGTGATAGTAGCATAAGGATAGCATCAAAACAAATTGTCCTGCTCAGATGCCCTGTTCGTATGAAGATTGTCACATAATTCCTGAGAATTTCAATTCATCTTTATGTTCCCTGTTGGGACAGGTCCTTAGATCTTCAGAGGGTCTAAAATGGTGGCTTTGTTAGCACTGCATTTAAAGTTGCAATAAATCTTTCAAAGCATATAGCTGCAACCTCTATAGCAAACTACGGAGAGTTTAAAGAGGGGCCGCTCTTACCCCTTTGCCTTCACTACACTCTGCGGTGTGGGCACGAGGACAGTGATGGGCCAGAGCTGAATCTCATGTTGACACCAAGCACTATCAAATAACCACATACCACACAGATATTAAATCTATGACCATGAAGACAGAAGGACCCATGGCAAAAACAAGAGGGGAGAAGGGAGAGCCTCTCACCTCACTGAAACATGATCAGTTGGGATGAAGGGAGGGAAGCGAGATCTGTCCTCAAGGCCTCGCCCCATACAAGACCTGGGGCACACTCCTTCCATTCATTCTCTTCCTGTCCCGTGACCTCCTGACCCCAGCCAGGGGAATACCTACCCTGCTCTGGCACAGTACTGGTAGATGAAAGGAGAACACCTTGGAAAACCTTGCCTGCCCACAGCCCTGCATTGCCTAGTGCTGGAGCAGCCACCCCATGCTTTGGCAATGAGGAGCATGAAGAGATTGGAGGCAAGGCTTAAGCCCAGACCTAACCGCAGATGCTGTGGGAGGTGGTCTTCCCACAGCAACTAAATGCAACTCCAATACCTTTCACATGCTGAGGCGAAATAAATCAAGAACTTTAAAAAAAACCCCAAAAAACAAAAACCATATTCAGAACAGATGGGTACTCCAAAAATTGGAATGTTATCCATAGACCAGAAGTAACAAAAGCATTCAGGTGAATTTTTTTGACTTTTGCTAATAAAAATGCACAGAGATACAATATCCACTCATCAAATAACAAAAATTTTCACAATACAACAATTTAACATCAGGCCCCACTCTGTTGACTTAAAACTTATTTACCTCACCTTCTTGGAAGAAGCAAAGGTGGTGTTCTAGCAAGGCATATTTAAGACTTAAAATTACACTTTGAAAATACAGTATTAGAAAAAGCAAATTGATAGGAGTGCTGACTTCATAGTCTCCGAGATTACTTGCTTTGTTGGGAATTTTTCCATATACAAGTTAGCTTTAAGGAAAAAACAAGACTGAAAGCTAGAAGGATCACAGCATAAACTGCAGTAATTGCTACTGAAAACCAGTATTTCTGAAAGGTCCTTTTCAATCTTTAGTTCTTTAAGCAATTACAGTACAAAAGCCATATTTACTTTATAGGTTGTCACTGATGTTTTAAAGTTACATCAAAAAAAGCAAACCTACTGCACATTTCCCCCCCTACCTGTCCTTTGATATCTCCCAAGAAAGAAATCCCATGTATTCATTATTAATATTAACTGCTTAAATTGTTATTAAGGATATATGATTAAAATGAATCTTGGTTTGCTGGTAGGTCCTTTCTGGTAGAGACAAAGCCTGAGTCAGGCAGACTATTAAAAATGTCCATATTTGGGGGATATTTATATTCTAGGAGACAGACGCCTTACTCACAAATCGTGAGTACAGTTCAAACTCAAATGATGACAAAGCTGATTTTGTAGAAATTTCAGGCTCGGTTTAACCCTTTCTACACTGAACCAGAAATAGGTAGTGAAAAGCTTTTATTACATGTCTACAGCAATGCCGACTCTTTTACTAGGTAATTTCCAGAGGAAAGATACTCCTTATGGACAAATAATGCATTTAAGTAAGGATCCTGTTAAAAAAATGCCACTTTACAAATTTAGCCAATGTCAGCACCTGAGAATTATATGAAGAATAAAACATATAAAAATATAGCATACTTTTTGCAGTTAGCCCTATTGCTCTGGATTATTATTTATTTTCATTTTTATTTTTTTTTATTTTGGGATACTTGCTTTGTCTGTTTAGTTTAAGCTTGCTGCCAGGGAGTGTTGGGGATGCTACTAGAAGTTTGTAATGAAAGTGGGAATGCTCCAGCAAGGCCACAAAAAAAAAAACAACCCCAAAACAACACAGAAAAATAAAGTTGAAAAAACCCTATTAAAATCACAGGAATAGACTGAACTCCTGACTGTGGGCCACAACCTTCCCAAGACCTCCAGAAATGTTGCTTCCAGCTCCTACTGCCTGTTCTGTCACCTGGCACTGCAGGACAGCAACCTCCTGTACATTCAAAGGGGCAGAAGAAGATGCTTTTAAGTGTGAGGTTAAACAAAGGGGAATGGAACTGTATTTATGAGGGGGACATTAAAAATAAATATATGTGCACAGAGCATCCTAAGTCCTCTGAAGACTTTGATAAATTTATCATTTTTTTTAAATTACACCCCCTCTTTTCAGGCATGAAAAATAATATACCTTGCTACTCGCAGTTTAAGTAGTTTACATTGTCATGAGACAACAAAAGGACCTGTTTGCTGCACTCAGGGGCAAGCGCCCAGAAATCCTCTTTGCTGGCTCTAAAGAATCAATGATCAATTCTCCAACTGCGAGCGTTACCTTTCCAAAACCATGCATACAAACACCACCACATCTAACAACACTGGCAATGCAGAAGCCAATGAAGTATCTGATTATATTTAGAACATTCAATGGACTTGATAGGTTGTCTCTGGCCATCTGTGCCCGCTGCAAGTCCTGGAAGGGTATATAGAGAAAAAAAACCCAAACATGCAAGATCATGCAATTCTCTAGATATATTTCCATGACCCTGCAGAGTGAGTATCTCTCAGTCTTTCAGGAGGTAGGAAAATGCTGTGATTCTGTACTTTGCAAATGGGGAACTGAACTATGTAAAGTACCTCCACATGCTCAAATGAGAGCAGAAGCACAAGTATCCTCCTGCTAGCTTTAATCCAACCAGCCTCAGTAACCAGCAGCAATGAGAACACGGGAGGAGACTACTTTGACAAGGAAATGTTATTTTCTGAGTAAAATTTAAAAGGACAAACTTCAGAGACCAATAGCAAAGTCTCACCTTTACTTATCTCTGTGGGCATATGCATAGAAATTAAAGTTCAGATCCACAAAAGGAAATGAAAGGCCTAAATCCTCTGAGGATCTAGGTTTAAATGGCACTCTCAGCTCTTTCAGGAAATAGATAAAAAAGCAATGAACTGCCTTTAGGCAAAGCAAGTCAAGGGTAGTATGCTGTACCTTGGCAGGAGCCTCACAAGACAAGCAGTGGTGGCAGCAACCATACTGTGAAAAACAAGCAGGGAAGTGGAGAGGTCTAAGCACAAATTTTCCAGTTAGGAAGACAGAGCAGATTAAGGCAGAAGACTCCCAGAGAGACAGCCAAGTGGACACGGTCACACCAAGGATGTAACAAGGAGATCCCACTGTGCCAAGGGAACAGGATGCTGCCCAGACACATCACGGAGCTCTCACCCGCTCTCTGGTGCAGTACCGCACACAACGTTTGGTTTTTTATTTTCACTTCTCTGTTTTACCTCTGCCCCTGAGACTACGGACATCACACACACGTGCTCCTACTGCTGCACACTTCAGTACTGTCATCTGCTGCAACACAAAGATTCAAATGTTGTCAGCACTCATTTTCAGACATGAAGCATCACTAACGATTCTCCTTAGATCTGCAACACCACAGCAGAGTGGCTTCTTACAAACAACACTTCTTCTGGCTACATGTGCCAAATATGAACCCTAAAAAAATGCACCATGGGTGACTGACACGAGTCAATATTAAGACAAGAAAAAAAAGCTATGTGTGTAGTACTTCAAGAGCAGTACTAAAAATGTCTATCAAGCTGGCAGAATGAGACACTGTAGAACAAACCACAGATGGAGGGGAAGCATTTT
Organism: Actenoides hombroni; assembly: GCA_024336885.1. NCBI lineage: Eukaryota > Metazoa > Chordata > Aves > Coraciiformes > Alcedinidae > Actenoides > Actenoides hombroni. Next base: position 1,158,253 of record WUAM01000038.1, read on the forward strand.
CAGTTGCATTAGATCTGAAACTGAACCCTTGAGGGTTGCTACCCACACCTTTGCTGCAGTTTCCAGGGTACTGTGCAGACGCAAATAGATACAAACACACACCAACAAGGTTGTAGCATGGTGTCACGCACAAGGCAACAAAACAGGTTAACAAGGAAGAGGAGATGTATTATAATTTGCTACTGGGTCATATAAATGCATATGATTAAGCTTCACAAACCAAAGCACTAGTATCAACTCCAGCATCCACTTCAACAGACATCTCATTTTTAAAAAGAGGAAGGTAAATGCACATTAGCACCTTAGGAGAAATTCCAAACTTTGCAGTGTTTCATTAATGCCTCAGTGACTGAACTAACAAGGTGGAGTTTTACTGCTTTTATATTCTGCTAGTGTATCTCATTGGTGTAACAGTAAAGATAAGTTTCAGAATAACCACTACAGCATCTCATGATGAAAGGTAACAAAAATGCAGAGCCAGCAAGGAGGAGAGGGAGCTACAACTTTTTTTGTCTTTCCTCCAGGCAGAATGACCAAGCTAAAAGGCAGATTGGAAGCTTTCAAGAAAGCACTAGCACAAGCCAATAAAATACAGCACAGACATAATAAGTTAGACTCAGCAGAATGGGCAAAAATTGTTTATTCTAAAGCTATCTTATGATAAATATGGATTTATTTTAATACCATTATATAGTTACATGGAAGTTACCACGTCAAGTGTAATATTATTTCTAAAACATTAATGAGCTCTATAAAGAGGTTCTAGTCTATTATACATAACTGAAGGGTGCTAAACTAATTTAGGAGAGCTGCTTCACCTTGGTGAAGTTGAGGCTGATGATTTTACGCTCTCTTAGGTCAATAACCCTTATTTCTGCTCATAGCTCCACTGAACTTTAGAAGTATTAAGCCTGTCAGGTTTCTTGTAACACGGGTACACTCTTAAAATCCCTAAATAACTAAAACACAAAAATTAAGACCCTGAAACTAAGTTTGTATTTCTGGACTTCTTGTTCAGCCTAAACACAGAACAGTATCACAATTTCTGTATCTCCAAATGGAAAGAGAGATATTTTATGTGGATACTCAAGGGCAGTGAAGATAAGATCTGCAGATAAGACAGGCAAAGGAAACAAACACCCTTGTGTTTGAGGAACTGGGCGCAATGTTTAGGAGGTTGTTATCCCTACTGCAGAGGTGTAGTAAGCTAGCAGTCCAAGCATTTTTGTTCCCTACTAATACAGTAAGAACAGGCTAAGCTTAGACCAACTGACCAACTGGATCTGCTACAGCCTATCCACAGGAATGAAAGTTCAAATAAAATAAATGAGAACCAATGTAACAGCAACATTTCTGATTCAGAAACAGAACAACAACAGAACTTGGTTCAGCTCCAAGGAACTCCCAAGATAAATTATTCCTACCTTGCTTGGGAGGAGACTCACCCACTGACTCAGGCTGCGATGTTTCACATAGAATAAGGGGAAGCAAAAGAGCTACCAGAAATTCCACATCACCAGTTGGAGTTGTGAAGAGACAAAAACATCCAGATTTAACCTTCCCTCATTGGCAGCTGAACATCACCAGATGCATAAGGAATGATGTATTTTATTCCGTAACCCAGCTGCAGTTGCTAGACAGAAACTGGTTGCAAAGTGCCATGTGAACTACAAACAGGTAGTGTTGCTACACCATACCAAATCTAAAAGTGAAGTGCTCTTTGAAATTGGGCCACTTGGGAAGATTTTCATTTTTAAGTCAAGAACATTGTTGCAGAAGTTTCAAAATAATGACCACATTTGTTTTCTTGTATCCCCTGTTCCAACCCAACCCAGTTCAATCAATCAAGCCCAAGCCTTCTGAACCCCACAGCTTTCCACGCTCACGTTGTACAGGTGTAGGTAGCACAGGGAGTTTAAATGCCAAATTCTGCATCCTCGGCGACAGCTGACAGAAAACACTGGTCTCTGCCTACCAAATACTGTAGCAAAAAGTACAAGGCAGCAGAAAAACATTAGCGTTTGGATACAGAATGAATCCTGTAGCCACTGAAATACAGAAAACCTCATACATGTAAATAACAGAAATACCCAAGAATTTGCAAGGTGCTGGTTCCAGTTCATTGAGATTCCAGTATATTTTAGCTACTTTTATTGAAAAAGCTAAGCCTTTCAAACATTCCTTGTCAAGAACATTGCTTTCATTTTATAGGTGAGAGACTGAGATCCAGAAGTACCTTGTGATGATTCTGCAAAGTTATTACTAAACCACAGTTCTTGTAACTGCAAGGCAAATGACTTACCCTTCATGCCTGCCTGTCCTGGGGCACCTGCTGAATGAAATTAAGTCTACGCTTAGGCCACATACTAAGTAAGGCATTTATATCACAGTTTATGTCGCATTTCTGAGTCAGATCCTAACTTGAAGTACAGCAACATAGCTCCACCACCACAGAACAAGCGGACGATGCAGTTTACCATTATCCAGAGAGAGTAAGAGATGTCACCGATCTCTTACCTCCCCTGGAGCATGCGGGCATAGACACAAAGGACTTTCCTATATGTGCTTAGCAACGTTCAACTAAAACGCCAAGTACTTACTGTTTTCTAAAAATGTAAAATTGATGAACATTCAACACATCAAGTAACATCCAGACAATCCCCTTAGCGCTACCTTGTCGATTTGGCAGCTGACGCCAGCATGTTCCTTGCTCCTAACAACTGCTAGTTTCATTATCTGTTTAGAAACATTCCAAAGAAAGCCTGCACATCTGTTTTGACAAGGTCAAAACATAGGCACACAAATAAGTTACGGTTTCTCTAGCATTTTTTTAAGTGATATGACCAAGTCCTCCTTAGACTCCCCTCTCTGAACCAGGCAAAGGGACAGAAGCAGCAAACATTAAGTCCATCCTCACCACCCTTACACAGCAGTCAGGTAGCAAACAAAATAAGCTGACCACCTGGTGCCATCTCTATGCCAGGTGAGCAACCTGAAGAACCATCCCATACACAGAATGCTGTTAAGGGCCATTGGATCCACAGAGTCAAACATCCCAGGCCCACCCAAACATCAGAGTGGCTTCTGTGAGTTAGCTTAAACACGGCTTGAGTGGGATTTGTGCCAGTGAAACTGCAGCACCACTGCAGACAGATGTACAGCAAATGTCCTTCGGTGATCAAAGGGACCTTGTAGAGCCGAAATGCCAAAGAAACTGGGCTTTCAGCTTGCCTTTCTCAGGCTGTTAAGAATACATCAACACAGCAAGCAGCTGCCAGTTTGAAGTATTACTGCCCTTCGCCTTCCTCCCTTTCACCTACTTCAGCTGTTTGCTACCACTCCACCCAAAACTACTACACAAATTATCTGCAGCAGAGTCAGCAGAAAGTGGCTCTGCATCTGCAGTTCAGTTTATATCCTGCCATGCCAGCTCACACTCACTTCCAGCAGGCTTTGCTGCACACAGCTCAACTACAAGCACACCCTTACCCCTGCCACAGAAGGCAGACCTGCAGAAGAAAGCTTGGGCAAGTAACTCTCAATGTAACTCCTTGAGCAGGGAACTTCCTTCAGTGGGCCTCAGCAACCATGCAGTTTGAAAGAGGAGTGCTGCTGATACCTACAGCCAGCATTCTTTAGATGAGAAACAGACTATGAAAGACAAATGCACGTTCTCAGCTTCACAGTAAACTTCCTCTCTCGCTTCTCAGATCTTTTCTCACCAACACAATAAAGGCATTTACACCAATGGTAGGTAAAGTAGAGGTAGAGCAGAAAGTGACAGAAGTTTTAAGAGTCATATAAACCACAAAGATGCAGCTTGATGCTTGGCACAAATACCTGTACTCCAAATCACAGGTACCATAAATCACCTTCTGCTTACAATTAGTTTGGGTCCCGAAATGCTTAAGCATAAAGTTAAGTTTGTAATGGGGGATGGAATATTTGTAAATATTCCCATTGTCCTCAATGAGATTTGGTTAACATGTTCTCAATGCTTTACAGAATAAGGTCAGGCAAGATGAAAGTGTTAGAACTGATCAAGGACAGCTTGGATGAGGCTTTGAGCAACCTGGTCTAGGGGGATGGTGTCCTTGCCCATGGCAACGGGGTTGGAACTAGATGATCTTTAAGGTCCCTTCCAACCCAAACCATTCCATGACTTTATGAAAATATGGATAAACCCATCAATCTGACAGGAAGTATTAGAACTGGTCACTGCTTTTTAGGTCAAGTACATTTCCAACAATATTCATAACCATGCTGTGAAAGTTACTGGAAACTTTTCTTTAGAAAGTACCCATCATTTTCAAGTTTTTAGAAAGAGACCCTCAAATTAACAGCCCACTGACACTACACTATGAAAGATTAACATTTAGATACTTCCTCACTTCAAAAAGCAACTTGAGACACAAGAGCAATTTGAAGGTAAAATAATATTTTTTTAAAGCTCAGCTCAACATCCCTTTTTTCACTTTACCCTGACCCATGAAAATTCCAGGCCATGGCTCTTTCTCTGTCACTCACCTCCCAACTGAGAAGCAAAGGAGCTGAGGAGTGGGGGTAGAAAGCAGTCTCAGTCATGCAATGCAAATGTTTCCCTCTCTGAAACACCATTAGCAGCACCAAAATGCCAAGTTTCCATAGCAACCTTAACTGTGTCACATTGCACACACTGTACATTAAGTAACATATTGAGCAGTTTAACTGTAATAGAAAATCCTGTACATTTGTAACGTACAAAATTAACACCGGAAACTTTCCTTGTTTTATTTTTCGATACCTTAACCTGCAACATTTATTGCACTAGGGTGTGTTGAGTGTGACCGTGCATGACACCAGCACAGGCAGCTTCACAGGTGCTCAGATGCTGGCAGTGTTAGGTGCATTGAAATTACAACAATTGACAGTAAATCGTACCCTCTACCCACTGCATAGTCCGAAGCGGTTTAAAAGCAGCCATGTTTCTAATTATTTCCTTCCTCCTTGTAAAATTCCTTTAGCTATTGTGGAGCTGAAAACAATTTAGTTCTCTTGCTCTTCTGAAACATCCTTAAAACCTTTATTACCTTACCATTTTTTCCTTCCTCCATTTCCAGATTCCTGCACAACGCTACACACAGTTTCTGGCCTTGTACTGAGAGTCACCTTGCACTATATATAAAGCAAAACCTCCCCTCTCAAACTGAATTCCCTTTGCTCTATTCCCTTTGCACAGCACAGTTACACTCACCTACATAATTAAAGGGTCTCTCTGAATAGCTGCTTGCTTCTTTCCAGAATCAGAAAAATAAGTTTTCTCTGCTTTACCATGTTCTAGCAATTTGTGCACAGCTAAGCATTTGTTCAAAATTATTCAGGTAAATAAAGTTAGCGACCTATTTCTGTGTATGCAGAAAAGACAGAACAATTGAATGGTTCATACAAACCAGCTATGTGCTATCCATTTTCCAGCATATCTAATCTGGACCTTACTTGCTCGGTTTTGGATGTGTTCAGTGAGTGAGATGGTTCAGGGCTCAGTTAAAAGAAAAAAACCAAAAAAAACCCAAACAAAAGGAAGTCAAAAATATGCTTGAATTAAGGTTGAGTAGTGTTGCATAAAAAAAAAATAATAAAAAAAATAGAAGTGTAGAAATTTTCTGGTAAAAAAATAGCTGTATATATTTTATTTTCAGATTACTCAAGCGTTTTAAACTTTATGATTGAACTGAGATGCTCTTGTTGAAGAAAACAGGTTGATTCTGAAACTAAAACTGAAGGAAGGTGCTTCTTTTTGATGGGAAAAACAAAGCAAAACAAAACTCCACAACATCTGACCTAATTTTGCAAATACCTCCAATTCCTTCAGTGCTGCGTTGTTACGGAAGCCATCTCAGCCACACCACCAGGTACCCCCCTACTCGTGTACCATGAGCATTCAGAGAGACTACTCACTCACCTAAGTTATGCCTAAGCAGGCATTTGCAGAATTGGGGTCCAAAGATGAAAGCTGCTAACTTTTCACTCACCCCAAGTTATGCCTGACACAGCTGGTAATGGCAAATGTTTCAGATTGCCCAATGCATTTCAAACAAAACCTTGCCTTCACTTGTTTACAGCCAGATCAAAGTAATCGCTTGCCCTTCCTCAAGCTGAAGCCAGACAAACAGTTAATGTATTACTTTTAATACATTAATACTTTAATAATTAATTTAATGTATTTTTTTTTGGTCCATGTTAAAGCCTCTTTTTTTCAGAGGTTCTCAGTTTTGGTGTTAAAACCTAAAATTTAGCAGAGAGCAATTCCAACTTTTTCACAATTGCTCTGAAAATCTGTCCAAACTGGGTAGAAACCTACATGTTTAAAAAAAATAAAACAATTGGAAAAGCAGCTTACACATACCCCATTTAGGTGCATTAGTGATTTGTATTTAAAAAAAGACTGACGCATTACCTACGGGAAGTGTATTATTACCCCAGAGCTAGACTCATGTTCTTATAAATAACTATTATAAGACCTAGAATTAAAATGCACACTTCCAATCTTGAACACATGGCTGGGCTAAACTAATAAACAGCCTTTAGCTTCCACAGGTCAAAACTGCTTTTCTGAGCTATCTGCTTGATGGACTCAGTGAAGAAGACAAAAAAAAAGTTAAGAAAAGTAAGAAGAAAGGTATGTTTCAAGGCCAGATAAAGCACATTCCAATTTATAACAGTCTGCTGTCATCCTAGAGCCTTTCAGCAAGAAAATAATCACCCACAGCTCTTTCATTACAGAATTCACCACAAATAGCACATGGGATGAGGAAATCAAAACTTAGTAATTACAAAAGAGTGCTGGGTAAAACTTTTATTTTTAATGCAATGTAATGCTGACTGCAAAGCAGTTAAGAGGTGAAAACTGTACCCAGTCCTGATTTTAGTGACATTCAGGGTGATTGTTTACAAAGTTTCTAGACACT
>WUAM01000038.1:1189687-1204154 GCA_024336885.1 Actenoides hombroni
ATAAAATAAAATAAAATAAAATAAAATACATCATTCGGAGTTGAATCAAAACTAAGGGGGGGAAAAAGTGTAGGCCTTTAAGTAATTGTAATTTTGTTTCCTTAGGTTTATGGATTGCCTTCTATTAATTAGATTTTCACCTACCATGCAGTAATATACAATACTCTTTACGGGTATTCTTTACAGGTAAAGCACTTTTCTTTACATCTTCCAGTAACATACTGTTTCCTGGAGCAGTGTGCTTATCCTATAGAAGGAGGTCTTGCAGTGTAACATACATGAAGATGTGGGCAGAGTTAGAAATTTCCCAGCTGTTAGGTGACTGCAATCACAATTTCAAGGTTGCAGCAAGGTACTTTTTGTCATCCTGAAGACTTTCCCTTGTCAAACAGAAAAACGCTGAATATGGACTGTGTGGAAAGCAAAATTAAGCCAACAACTCAGAAAGACTTTGCTGTGGAATAAGCAATAGCAGTGTTCAGATAAGCATTGCCTAAAACATCTAGCTTTGCTTCAATGCAGTATCAGCATGTGTAGCTGTAAGAAAGGAGTCTGCCTCTCCAGACCATGAAAGTAATTCAGCCAGATACATTCCCTTTATTATCCATATTCATTTCCTCTTGCTTCTGATTTTTTAATTTCTAGGGTACAACATTAATTCATGTGTCCCAGCTTTGCACTGCCACCATGAATGCAGAAAAAGATCCCTTTAAAAAACAAATTACATTGACATCATTTTATAATCACTTCCACTGCTGTAACCAGACCATGAAAAGAAATTCTGAAGTTAGTATTGAATGAAGCTTTGACTGGTCTTAGTTTTACAAGATCAATAGATGACAACAACACATTATCATAGAATTTCTTTGATACTGTTGTATTGTTTCTTCAGGTGAAAAGGAGGATGATTCTTTGAAAAAAAATATTTTAAAAATCATGTGACAATATTATTAAGCTTCAAATCCTATGTCTTCACAAATTATGCAAGGTGGAGAAGGAGAAATTCTGTTGCCTGCCCATATGCATTTAGTGACACTTAAGCAGTCTTGGGTTTCCCAGGCATCTGCACAGGGCTAGCAGAGGTGACACAGGACACACGGGATATCTGCATCTTCCACAGTGATAACTGGAACCCAGCTTAGGACATGACAAATATTTAGGCAACTAAATGCAGACTTAGTGATTATATTTACACATTAATAACAACTACAAATTCCAATAAGTAGCAATAACTAGAGAAAAAAACAAACCAAAACAACAACAAACCAAATAACAAATAAAAACCAAACAAACAACCCAGGAACACAAATCAAAACCAAAACATGTCTTTTCAATATCATTATCTTCAAATTTTAGTTTCATTTCTAAATAAGGAAAGATTTGGTTTACCCTCAAGTTGAGGTCCCAACAATTCTAGCACCTGCCTGGTGCTCCTCTGCTTAACATTTCTGTTCATGGTCAGATGAGGTGCTGCAGTCATGCCTTTTGAGACTTTTACACATTAGCTTCCAAAACCAAGTCTTTGCTGTGTAAAATGGTGAAGCAGGGCAGAACACAAGTAAACATTTCAGTGTTGAGTAAAATTACACTCAGGATCAGGCAATAGCCTCACACAAATGAGGCTGGGCACATGAAGCTTGCAAACAGAACTATACCAATTTCTTAATCTTTTCTCAAATTTGGACAAAACTACCTGTTACTATTAAATCACTCAGGTCCTCATTTGTGTGATCTCAGGCTATGTGTGCCTATAGAAGGAGATGACTAAAGAGACTGGTGACTACGGAGCTGGTAACAATCCACTTCACACTTCAGCAGTATTTTCTGATGTAGTATCCTCTGATGGAAACATGCTTGTGACCTTTTTCTACTATGAAGAAGAAACTTCTCGTTTACAATAGCCCTATGAATTTGCCAATATCCATGTCCCAGGCATCTGTAAATACCCTTTATTTAACTCAAGACATCCTGATTGAAGTATCATCTTTCAGAATAGCTGAAAACAAACATTTTGGAGGCTCACACTAAGGAGCCAGCAGCATGAACTGGCACCTCTTGGCAGCTGTTGAGGCAGATGTAGTCACAGCCAGGGTACAATTATTCTGCTTTGAATATATGCATTCAGCCCTCAGCCACGGTAGCTGGTTTTTCTTCTGGGGCAATACCTAATGCTGGATTTCCTTCACTTGCAATCAGAGCAAAGGGAGGACAGGCAGTACTGCCTCCCAATTGCCCATCTCTTCTCTAGGGTAATAATCATCTCTTGGTTCTGTATGACAGAGTTAGTCCCACAGCTACAGCAGCCGAAGTGCTTTTTATTTGCACTATTGAGGGATAAGGTTTCAAGCCTGCTAATGCTGAGTGACAGAATTGGTTTTTATTTTTTTTCCTCTTAAGAAAAACATTCTAGGGAATTGCATAACCTCCTTTGATCCTCTTGAAAACTGGAATTTAAGGTTGCAAACCTACCCATTGGAAAGTTAGTCAAAGCCAACTGCTTACTGTTAAGCAAGCAGCCTGATTTGCCCTCTTGTGCTATGTGCTATGATCTACTTCTAAACTACATGAATTGCAAAATTTCTTCTTCCTCCAGGTCCATTCATCTTTGAATGAAGAATAAGGATAGAAAAGGACTGAAGTAAGGTGTGCACAGCCATGAGTCCTACCTTTTGGACCTTGGTTATGCCAAGGAAGCAGTTTTCTCTTGTGCTGTTGCATACGCTCCTTCAGCTCTGACCTGTTTTTTACGACCAAATTACAACCAAAGCTGTCAGAAGCCATTACTCTGTGATATCTTTCCAACAGCACAAGTGAAATATGCTGCTTCTACATTAATTCTCACTTGGGAATTCTTCATTTGCTCTCCCAGAGGCAACACTCCCAAGAGAGGCTCAGGACTTAAACGTGAAAGCTGAGCTCTTGACTCATGTGCTGGTCCATTCACGTGATTTAGACTGAAAAAAACTCCAAAACAACAAACCCAAAAACAAACAAAAAAAGCCAAAAGACAACGAAGCAAAACAAGAAAAGAGAGAAAACATCAGCAACTCAGCATACCTGAATTCGGCCTGTTTTGTGAAAGTGACAATGGGATAAGCCCAAACGCACAGGCTGCACAAATCCATCTGTGATGTGTTGTTTCAGGATGCTGAAACAACTACTCTTTCATATAATCAGTCTCTTAGAAATATTTTTTCTAATTCCCTTTTTTAAGAACAGGGAAAAATGTCACAATTGGGGCAACAAAAGGTAATGCTTTGGGGCACATAAATTAGATTGAAGCCATTAGGTGAAACCAAGCCAGTGGCTGCCCATTTTTAACATTATATGATGCATGGGAGACCTCCTACCAGGCTCTTAGAGGGCAAGTTAATAGTTAACAGCTTGAAGTCAAGTAGGGTTGCAACCTGCTCTTTTTCATGTAAATAAAGCCCACTTTTTATCTACTTGACAGTTCATTAATGTAATCTTTATTCTTGAAACTGCTCATATGGAAAGTGAACAGCACCTGAACCAGATGCTGCTAAACTTGCCAGTACCTCAGTGCAGCATTTGTGTCCTGAATAAATAATGTCTAATTCCCTCACAAACAACAACACTTCAAAGAAGATCAAGCATGATTTACAGCACAGGGGTACAGAGCCTTCCTTGCCATCTTTTGTCTGTTTTCTCCATGGGACAGCATACTGTTCAGGCAAATCACAATCCCTCCTCGCCTGGCTGCTGGAGACCAGCAGTGCAAGCAGGGATGGGTTACATGTTTAACTTTTGTGAGACGGGGATGACAGGGAGTGAGACACTCTGCTAAGGCTGCGTTTTGGTGATGCTGCCTGGCTATAGGGTGGTTACCCCATTTTTGTGTCTCAGTCTCGTCAGCGGTTATTTGGGCATAATAATCTTCTAGTATCTTTTAGACACAAAGACTTTGTGCTTATCCTTACAGACAGAGCTTTACACACCTTCTACAGACAGCCTTCGGAGACTTAAGATGAAATAATGACAAACTCTTGCCTCAGCAAGAAATGGTAAATTAGAAGACCAGAACTGGAGGGAAAAACCACCTTCTCACAAACCAGATATTTAACGGTGTCAGTGGGTTAAAATTTTCCCCTTGTAAACACAGGCCCTTAGTGAGGATCTGAAGGAAAGCTGAACCTAGAAACTCCAACAATTTTTGGGTCTCTCCAGGATGGACAGATGGATTTGTATCATTAAATGTACTGTCAATGCAGAACCAGTTTACAAGCCTGAAAACCAATTCTGCTTTAATTACTGCCTTTTCCTGACTATTTAGGAGCACACTGTACAGGACGGGATTCCTGGCTGAGCAGGGAGAGCGGAAGAGGACAGGGCTGTGGCTGCTGACAGGCTCATTACCAGTGGCAGAAACTAACTTGGAGTCCACAAATATTCTTCAAGAATAAATAAGAACTGCAACAAATCATCCATAAAACGCAGTCAAAAAGGACTTCGTTTAATTAGTGATATGTAAAGACTTTTGCATAGAAAAAAAGGTTAACAAAGTAATGCATAATAGACTGACTAGGTACAGTATTTTTAAAACAAATATTTTAACGTATATTTTGCATAATGTTTAACATTCTCAATGCTTATTGCTTTCTCCACACAGCAGAGAAATCAAGTGCATAATAATACATGCTGTGTTTTATTTTTATTTTTACATAAAATCTCTAGTTCTTGACTGGATGTATTAAAATATTTAGGTTATTTTAAGTCACTGTAATAAAAAATGAAAGCAAACCATTTTATGCAGCACTAGTTTTCTGGGTATTAACAAAATAATTTACTCCCATCCCCTTTAATACATTCATTTTGGTTTGGAATCAAACCCACATTACAATGTTGGCATATTAACAGCCAATTTCAAAATTGTCCCTACCGTAACTTCATTCATACCCAGAGTGATTGTTCTCCCAGCAGCTGATAGTGAAAAGAAGAGGGATCTTGTACAGAATTGGCTAAAAGTAAATGTCCAAATAAGCTAAATAAGTTAATTTGAACTCTTACAACACTGACTCTCTTGTATTGACATGAATCAACTGTATCCAAGTGTGCACACTTTAAATAGGTGGTTACTTTTGGGTGCTTGACTGTTTGTGCAGATACGAGCTAGCACCATATTTAAGCCATAAAAAAGGGTGCCTCAAGGCTCACAGGCAGTGCTGAAATGTTCATTAATCCCAGCACTGATAAAAAAAATTGCTTTTACCAATGCTATGCTAGATGTCACAATTTGGCAAGTCAGTACAAAGAAAGGGAACTAAGGAAGTGAGAACTAGGTCTGTCAAATTGAACATTCTTCCTTGGCAATCTTTTGGCTAAAAAAGTCTTTCCCCTTCAAAAGCACGCTCTTCCCTGGAAAGTTATCCCAGTTCTGAAATTGAATGCAGGGTTTCACCTCTCTCCCATACTATTTCCATACCTGTGCAATGTTATTTGTTTTAGCAGAAGACACACATATATATATTTTTTTATTTATTATTTTTTCAATGTCAGGCACTTATGAAACTCAAACTCTTTTTCTAGCCTGGGGAGGCCCAGTAGGTGCAATCCCTCACCTCTCTGCCAAACAAGGATGCATAGCTGGAGAATTATTAGTTCTAATGTCTACGTATTTCTACGTACTTCCCAGGAAACCTCTACATGTCGATAGGGTCACACTGTTTCTGAAAGCTGTTGCAGCTCCCTCAAGATGCCTCCAAGAAAACAAACTGAGAAGAAGAAGAAGATACCGCCCCGTGTCCTCTCTGACGCCTGACACGAGGAGGACAGATGTGCCATTCCTTGGCAGGCTTGCTGGCACATCTGAGGCCCTTTGGGTGAAGGCGGCCGCTCAGCCAGGTTGAGCAGGAAGGACACGCTGAGTTCCAGAGGCTCGGGTGTGGGTGTGGGGGGGGGCGTGGGCACGTGGGGGTGTGAGTGCACACGCACGTGTGCTGAGGGAGAGGAGGGAGCTGGACCAGGAAGGGAGAAGGGGGACTTAAAAAGCTCCAACTTCTGTCCCCCAGGGTCGGTAGGGTTTAGTGCTGCCCCCACTGCCAGCCTGCTGAGGGCCGGCGGTGGCTGATACAGCCAACGGAGGGGTGATGGCCGTCGCCGCAGCCACAGCGGCCGCGGCTGCACTGGGGGGAAGCATGGGGAAGGCGCTGGTGAAGGAGAGGGGGAAGCTCTGGGCAGCAGCTGTAGCCGCCGCCGCTGCAGCGTGAACGGTAGCTGAGAGGGACAAGAGGGAGGTAGAGAGGGGAGGGACGCAGGGAGCGACACTGCCAGCGGAGGGGACTCTGAGGGCAGCATCAGCATGGGCGAAGGTGGCAGTGAGAAGGGCGGAGCCATGGGGGGGCACATCCGAGGAGAGTCTGCATGGGGTGGCATCAGAGGCGTGGAGTCCGTTCGGCTGCAACAAAGCGGCTGGGAGGTGGTGAAAGGCGGCTGCCCAGTGGTGAGGGTGCAAGGGGTGGTGGTGGTGGGCCATGGAGGAGGTCATGGCGGCAGCTTCCCTCTGAGATGCACAAGTGCTCAGGTGAGACACGAGTCTAACACGCAGGGGGTCGGATGTGTCGAGACCTTCCACTGAAGTCAGGTACCTTGCGACTTCTGTTAAGCACTCCCGGAAGCCAATGCTCATGAAATCCATGGCCAGGGAATGAGCATCAAAATAACCTGAAAGGAAAGGGCAAAGGATGTGTTGAGTGTCGAGCCAGTTTCCCAGATGACATTAGGTGACACAGCTAACCTGGTCCCCACCCAGCCACTGGATCTCCCATTTACGGGTTAAGATTTGCAACATGAAAAGTTTGTTCTCTGATCTGTAAATGGTTTGTGTGACCATCCCTGTAATGCAATAGGCTGCAGTTTTTTTGCAGACAATATACCAATGAAAAGAATTAAGTCCATAAGTACTCTTGATACTTAAAAAGATATATGATGCCTCTCCCGAAATTCCTCAGCAAGCTGCTGCAGTGCAGGATTGATCCTGCACACGTGCGTGAACAAGACATTTATCCACACGAAGAAACAGGCTGGAGATTAGAGAACTTGCATGTACTACCCTGCCTTTTCTTCCCTGCACTGGCATTCATTGTAACTCTCTCAAACTATTTCTCGACATTGTGAGATAGTTATAACTGCTGCCGGGATCCCATCTACTTCACAGAGTCATTAAGACAATATGACATACGGTGTTACTTAACTACAAACTAAAAACATCTTGTCATGACTCTGCACACACACAATAAAAAGCTTTACTGAGAAAACGTTTTATGTAATGCCATTGCTAATTTGGAGATGGAATACTGACAGTCATATGGCCCATGAGGTATTTCAACAAACAGCAACTGGAGCTCCTCAGGCTTGGGATAAAAAAGCATTTGGAAAAAAAAATTGTCTTATTAAATGCACATGAAAAGATACTCCCTTTCTAAAAGGGCCTAGCATCAAATCCAGTGCTTAAGTCACAGCTCATCAGCTGCAAAGACCTATTCCAGTTTTGGAAATTTTCCTATTTTAGTTTAAAAGTAGTCTCCTTAGGGGAATTCTGTCCTATCCATCCCCAAGCTGGTATGGTGGGGTTTTGTCTTGCTTTTAGTAAAAATTCTTAGATATGCGTGATTCATATACATTAGTATATAAAGATCAAGTGTCCTTATGGAGGAACGTGGCAGCAATACTTGCATTAGGTCTTACACTCTCTGGCATGAAATAATCTGTCTTTCTGAAAAATGCTAGCACCTTAGATTGTAGTTTTCACTTTTTTCAGCTTTCAAGCAAGAAAAGAGCCTTTTCATTGTTGCACATTTGCATTATAGAATTAACTTGGGCACATTTATAGACATTGCACCAAATCCCCTCCACGCTATATACTCCTTCCTGACAAATTATGACAGCAATTTTGATGCAAGCCACCTTGCTCATCTGAGGCTGTACAAAACCCAAGAGAAATGCCAGCTCATCCAGCAGATCAGCGAGCACATGAGGGGTCAAAGACTCACCTCAGCAAGCACTGACTCCTTGTAGCTTTTTCCCTGCCAGGCGCACTGTGACCAAGCAAACTCCTGAGAAAAAAACAGCAGGCAGGCCAGCAGTGGCGAGCTGGCAAGGTACCTGCTGGGGTGCCAGCCAGCCTGGCATGGAGACCGCCTCCGCACTGGAGGCTCCAGGACCTCCGGCAGCTTCATAGGGGCTGACGCGCAGCCAAAGCTGCCTCACA
The DNA here is from genome assembly GCA_024336885.1 of Actenoides hombroni. Lineage (NCBI taxonomy): Eukaryota > Metazoa > Chordata > Aves > Coraciiformes > Alcedinidae > Actenoides > Actenoides hombroni. The sequence continues at coordinate 1,197,915 of WUAM01000038.1, forward strand.
GCTCTGGCCATGAGTCAGCCAGCCTTAGAGTCCTGAGAGCACGCAGATTAAGCCAGGGCTTCCAGGCCTCCCTCCCTCCAGACTGGAGGAGATGTGAGGGATGTGGTTGTCACCAGCTTCCCCTGAGTCTGAGCTGCTGGCTCTGTGACAAGCTGTCCCAAAGCCCTGGTGATCCTGGCTCCACCTCAGTCTCCTATGGTGGCCGCGACATGAAAACAGAGGGGAGATGAGAGCTGGGACTCTTGGGCTCAATTATGTTTTGATTTTGATGGTTATCTTTTCCAGGTTTCCTCTCTGCTGTCTTTCCCCTTCAGAGAGACTTAAAAATGTTGTTTCTTGTTTCTTTCCAAAACCCAAGAACATCCTCCACCACCACCCACATACACGCATGCCAGCATTTTGTAGTGAATGGGAAGTCTCGGTTTTACTCCAACTATCCTGGTAACCTACCTGCTCTGCACAGAGGACGCTGTCTAAGTCATTTGAGCTATAGTAACCCATGTTGCTGACCCAGGTGTCAGTCACCCAAGCTAAATTTGCAGTGAAGCTGCAATAAAACCACAGCAAGGTCCCAGCAAGCGACTTACTGTTGACAAATTACTCCTCCCCTGTGCTTGATTACACAGTCAGTAAAAAGCCCTGGCCCCAGGCCAAAATAACAACTCAACAGAAATAGGAGACCATTGCCCGCACCTGCATCAGAGTGGCAGAAACACGGAGTCTGCACAGGGTTTCAGAGGCGTCAGCCTGCCTGCCTGGGCAGCTCAGAAAAGCACAGAAGGGACAGAAGCCACGGCCAGTTTTCTTCTGCTGTGCCCACCTCAGTTTCAGCACTCTGAGCAGTGGCCAACTCCACCCTGGCTTGCCTAGCCCTAGGCATTCCCCATTGTGGGTGTTCTCCATTTCTGTGTGAGGAGGAAGAGAATGAGCTCTCCCCAGCCCTCAATGCAGGGGAGTGTAAAGATATCGGGACCCACTTCTCCCTGCTGCAGTAACAGCTTTTGTCCACAGGAAAAATGATGGAACTCTTTTTTTTTGGCCGAGTTTCTGGCTCAGAAGTGGGAAATTACAAAGTTACTTCCATTACAATGGAAGTTGCAAAGTGGGAATAACTACACTTGCAAATAAAACAAACATCCTTTTTAAAAACAACCTAAGAAATTATATTTAAAGTCGTTACTTAGGTTGCAAAGTAAAACATTAAGCAAGCGGGAAACGCAGGCTTAAACTTTGCCTGGTACTGACTTGCAAACCTCTTTTTCTTAAAGTTTCTAAATCCATGCAGTGAGATGACACTTGTCTCTGGGTGAGAAAGAGAAGATAAAGTTGTAATATTTGTGAAGCAATTGGGTATTATATTAATGTGTCACCCACTACAGAGCACGGTGTGGAAGGTGGTTGTCGGTTTAAGCCTGCATCGCCTCTCCCCGCGACCCCCCATCTTTGTCCTCATGCACACCTCCCTCTGGCAGCCACAAGCACACCAGTGTCAGCCGGGGCAGGGACAGGCATGGCAGCAGTGGCAGATCAAGGAAAGGACCGCAGGATCTGATACTGCTAACAAAACCCAGGTTGTCCAGCCATAGCCAGAGGCTAGGGCCCTGCTGACACTTATCTCCACCCAGCAGCTTCCATCCAAGCCACTTTGTCCCCTGCTGGGCCACCTCACCTGACCCAGCTAATAAAATAAACCCCCACATACTTTTTTAGGGGGCGGGGAGGCAGAGGAAGGAGGGTTCCTACTAAATTAGGCCTCTGGTCAGGTTCACCTCCTGGACCTCCCACCATCAGTGCAGACATCAGAGGGGTGGGAGCTGTTGCAGCTTTTCAGAGGAATGATGTGCAGCATGGAGTGGCGGTCAGGTTGGGACAGCCAAGCTGCATGACATGTGTGGAGGATGAAGTGAAACAACCACCACCTCCCGCAGCAGCTAAGTGAGACAGAGCTTGTAGAAAGCCAGCACATAACCACGCAATTAAAGACGGCACCACCACGTGCACGCACAGATCGTAATTCAAATCATGTAAGCATGATCAGTTCTGTCATTTTGTAACTTTCAAGGGCATTGCTTTACCAGCTAACAACTGTTTTTTTAAAGGATGTTTTCAGATTACATCTGATTATACAAAGATTAACTTATTTTTTTTAATTGGGCACATTTTCTGAGGAATCAAGAGGCACGTCTGTTACATGAAGGGCACCTCTTACAGAACCTTTCACCTCTTACAGAACAAGCTACCCATAAATGTTAAGCTTAAATGGACTCCTAGCACCTAGAAAATAGACCTCTTAACACCAGAAAATACATAGGTCACCTTAGTTTTAAATTTCACAAATAACAGAATATCAGCCTTCAACACACTCTCCTATAACCATGTGTTGTTAAGCTTGCACTTATTATAAGTTGAGTTCTATAATCACTGTAAGGTACAAAGACGATCAGTAATTCAGTTGTGGGCTAAAAACTTTCTGAATCTGATAAAAAAAAAACGGAAGAGAGAGAGCAGCAGCTGACTCTTTTCTAGACTTTACCTATATGGCAGAATGGTGCAATGAAAAAATCATCTGGTTTCCATTGCATCAATTTGAACCATGACCATGGTGTAGAGTACGGGATGTGGGACTGTGATTACAGGAGGCTAGCAAGTTTTTCACTGCAAATAAGTTCCAAAATCATGACTACACAGAATAGCTCGTGGGTGGCTGAAATCATTTGGCCTCCAGCCTCGGGTCTGTCAGCTTGCACAAGCGAGGTACGCTCGACTCCCAGCAGTCGGCTGATCTAGTGGGTCAGCAAGCGCAGCCCCTGCGTCATGCCAGCTCCCACTCCCAGGGAGCTACCCAGACCTCTGACACACTGCTAGCTGTCTGCCTGTCTGCTTTATCAGATACCTGGAGCTGCACAGAGCAAGACTGGGTTAAGTTGTGGTGAACGAGATGGTCTTACTTGGCATTTAAAAGTCTTTACAGAACAAAGAAAATATATAAACAATAATAAAAGTTCCTCTCCATCCACTTCCTTCGGTATAGCTGCCAGATAATTAGGTTTAGCGTTGGGTTTGTGCTACACAATTGTTGCCACAAACCTCCTGTTTATGTTTGGTGTTTGTGTATTTGTTTTGTCTCCCTGTGCAGATTTCAGTGCTCTTTGGAAACCCCAAACAAATCTCTGACTGGGCTGCCTGTGAATGAAGCCTTTACTCCCACAGTGTTATGAAAGCAAACACAAACCCAGGGTCAAGTGCTTCTTTTGTCCCAGTAGTTCTTTCCCACGAGTTCAATCCTGCCATTAGCATTGATTTCCACTCCTTTAATCTGGAAACGCCTATCACAGCTCCTCAAAGCACTTTTTTTTCTGAGATTTCCCCAAATATTAGAAAAGAAACTCTCATCTCCTTACCTTTACCTCCCGTCGCCTGCAGCATCTTCAGATGATCCACTGTCATTTGCAGTATTTCCGCTTTTTCTAATTTGGCAGATCCCTTTGAGATAAGAGACTTGCATAAATAAAGGCTTACAAGTACTAGAAACTTTAATTTGGTACACTTTCCACTGAGCTCTGCCTTATGGTTTCAATTTCCCCTATCATTAGGGACATTCTCAGCTTAATTCTTCCATGAGCATCTGCCTCCCAGACTTTGTCTAGGAGCTAATGGTGTCTCCTCTCTAGTGATACAAGAAGCAGCAGCAGCACAATTTTGCTTTGTTAAGGCTATAGCTCAGCATCGCTCTGGAAATAGTGTAGTGATGGCCTTGAAAATAGTAGAGAGATGACATATTTATGAAATGAGAGAAATACGTAACTTTCTGGACTTTTTAACAACACACAGAAATGGAGAGCTGGCAGGACAGGTCTGCACAGTTATCCATGAAGATCTTGCTGCAAGTTTTTTTTAGGTTTTTTTTTTTTGTTTTTTTTTTTTTTTTTGCATTTACCAGTAGGTGTCCCTGTGGACTCACACCCAGAAGTATCCCTCTTCCTTAATCGCTTGTTAATTTTCGACATGTCACTTGGCTGTTGAATATTCTATTCTCATTCTACACTGAAAAAAACAACCACACACTCCCCAGTATTTTAAGTTAGTGAAAGGCCTAGTTTGCAGCGACATGAAGCTAAATACTGTGAAAAAGAAAAGAGTTTAGCTCCTCTATCAGTAAAAATATTTTCTGTTACTGAGGGCGGCTCACAGAGCTACTATAGGTGCTGGAAAATTATAAAGTACAACTCAAAAGGTGGGATTAATATATTAATCTATAAATAAAACTATTTTGTCTGGTAGCATTCCCTTCAATACCTGGAGCACACCCAGACGACTGAGTTTTACCACTCAAATGTTATTCCGATGCGAGAGATCATCCCTTGGCATCAGTTGAGACCAGGGCCGCAGAAGCTGCAGATCGCAGCGGCGGATCGCATCTTGCAAGCCAAATTTTTCTCCTAGTTATTATCCGGGCTGCCTTACTGCTGTCAATCATCCTGCAGCCTCAGTCAGCTTCGCCCAGGTTGCACGCATGCAAGGTAGGTAAGGCTCACACCTTCCAGCGCAGCCCAGCTTTGCCAGTGCTGATTTCTGTGAGGGCCTCTGGAGAGCAGAGCTGTGATTTGGGGAGGGACAGAAGGAAGGAGGCGGAAGCGAAACTAAACCTCCAACTTGGAAACTTCAGTGAGCTGAATGTCAAGGAGCTGGACCAATGACTTTGTCCTTGGCATACTGCAGGAAAATGGTAGGGCTTTCTGAACGAAATACAGCGCACGTTTGTTTTTACACCAATGCAGATTTTTCAATATGCTTATTGCTTTCAGCATTTTCCTCATACAAAGCTTGGTGTGCGTGTGAATTTTTGGTCAGAATTCCCCATTTTACATGTAACTACATCCTGCAGTTTTCTGAGGCTTCATCTTTTCCACACACACAGTACAAGCCGTTTCAGTGAGAGTGACTAATAGCTAAAAACTGCATGGCGCTGGGTAATTTCCAACGGCTCTGTAGGACTTGTTTTATAATGTTTGTGGTTTTCGAGAAGTAAACAATAAAATGGGACAAACAACTGTTGTCTCTTGCCCCTGTTTATCCAGCTGAAAATACCTATGTCAGTCCGTTTACCCAGAACTCAGAGAAGGGCACAGTTAAAACTACTAGTTAGTAAAACCGTATTGCAGGTGGCACAAGTGATGCTCTCACCATGATTACAATATTTAGAATTTCTTTTTAGCTTTTGTTCAGACCAGGCACGTAACACGCCTAATACGGTGCGGTGCTTGCCATGTAGTTGCCACTGACACTCAGGACTCCACAATTCTGTTCTCAAATTTTACTTTCTGTTTTTTATTTTACTATTACAAGGAAGTCAGGTTCTTTATTTTCAGTTGTTTCCTTTTTATTGAAACCTAGTGTCAATCGCACATATCCATAGATCTTCAGATAACTCCAGCAAAACAGAAACAAGGCTAAATATTGAATCAAAGCCCAAAAAATAAAAAAACAAGATACGGAAAGTAAATAAAAAATTTGAATGGCGTAACCAAAATGCCCTTTTTACAGGACAGATTGTATTCTAAGCTTTTGAGATGTAATTTCATAACCAAGGAGCTGATCCAAAATTACCTGAACCAAAGTTGGCTGGATCCTTCCAGCCTTCCCACTGACTACTTTCTCACTGAAAGTCTTCGAGCATATCACTGACTTCACTAGCTCACATGACATGGGCCTATTCCCCCTCCTAATACATTGGTTCTAAAGAGTCATTTTAAAATGTGAATAATTGAGACTGTTCCTTTTTCAGGAAACTGAACTGATTAGTTTGAAACTGAACTTACAGATTAAAAAAGAAAGGTTTCTTAAAGTAGGAGTGAAGATCAAAGATTTAAACAGAAGGCTAATTGACATACAGGTTTGGGGGAGGTGTGTTGGGTTTGGGATTTTATTTATTTATTTATTTTTAATATAGAGTAAAGCACATTTTTAACAAAACCACTACTGGAATTCATTGAAAGAACAGTTACCCTTAAGGGAAAAATGAGCCAAAGAATGGAAATGTTTTTCGGCCTTATAATGAATTATGTTTCTAATAGTTTCGCCACAAGAAAGCATTTTACTGAAATGCCTGCTTTGTGCCAGATCAGGACACATACAATATTATTTTAATGAGTTTTACAAGAGAACTAACATTGCCAGATGAAATATAGAATTGAAAAAAAAAGAAAAAAAAGAAAAAAAAAAGGGGTTAATGATTTTTAA
>WUAM01000038.1:1209907-1224904 GCA_024336885.1 Actenoides hombroni
ACGGTTCGCGCGTTTCGACGGTTGGCGTGCGGAATAAGGAAAGCAGGACATTTCTCCCTACATCTATAGAGCCGGGTCCCGTAGAGAAGTTACGCTCGTTTGTCCTCCCTCTGTCCCCGAAAATGAATCTGCCGTTTCCCCGAGATTTCATGATTGACTCTTTCACGTAGCTGTGAGACATTTAAGATTAAATAGTTAGGAGCCTTACAGAACATCTGAAAAATGAGCTTTGCCTCCTGAAGGAGCTGAAGTTTTACCTCTTCTCAAGGGATTGTCCCGAATTTCTTTACTGACACAGAAGGCACTCAAACTTTTAGAGTTTTTTGTTGTTTTTTTTAATTATTATTATTCTTTATTTATTATTTTTTATACTTTACCCTTTCCCTCCTAAACAAACGTTTGCATCCTATTTCATTCGCCCAGTAAGCAGGTTCTTACGGATAACTGTTCAATTCCTTTTAAGTTACTTTCTTCTATTAGGAGCGGTAGAGAAAGACAATCTGCATTCATGGACTACAAAGACGCTGTATTTATTTAATTTTTTTTCTTGTTAGAATCATCATTAACTGCCAGGAAAAACTGAAAACCGAGAGAAAACCCTTCTTGATTGTTTTTTTCTATGTTGTCATTGTAGCTAAAAGGTTAAGATTATTTCTGGCTAAATTTATAGCAAGGCAGGACTGACAGACTGAAGAAATTACAGCGAATTGAGGAAGCCTTTTGTTAGGAAACTGAAGGAAATTATGCTCAATAAAGGTGGAGAGACCTTAAAACATGTTGCTTTACCTAGACAGTGGTTGCACACGGGTGGAAGTGGATGTGCGGCATTCCATACATTTTTTCACCGTGGAGGAGTATTTGACTAGTAATTGAGCTGTAGGACTCTTACCAATGGATCAAAGAAAGGGCTGGCCCATAGGTGGTTACTGCAGTACTACAATAACCCCGTAGATACTGGTAGAATTGCACTGCCCCGAGACTGATGTGATCATTCCAGCAGATTGGCTCAGCTTACTTCAGGTTTGGAAAGTATAAAAATTGCAGACTTCCTGTAAGAAACTACAATTTCAAGATGAAGATGATTTTTAGAAAAAATGTAGGAAGGAAGGAACATGCACTAGATATTTATGGATCTTTCTTGGTGACAACTTTCAATGTTTATCATTGAGTTACACCTGTGCAAATCTGATCTTGGTGAAGTAGTGAAGCTGAATATTGGGTTTTTAAGCTGAGCACTGAAAATGTACCTCTGCACCCCCTGTGATGTGTCACGGTACATCTCTGCTTTTGGTGCCTACAGAGGTCAATGAACGCACCCTCCTGGGTCGAGTGCTTCCTCCCAGCCCCTAGTCTATAGGTGCTACATGTTTGTTCAGTCTTCCCATTAATGCATGAAATGCTCTCCCTGAGAGCTGTCACTACGTCGTAGGTGATGGGGAAAGACAGGAATACCTCCTCTGGCTCCCACAGGATCAAGGACCCAGGGCTGTACCATCTAGTGATAACAAGGATGGTTGAGCAGCACCTCAATGAAGGGCTGCAGCTGAAGAGCATCATCTCTTGGCATGCTTCCAATGTGAGCTCAGGCACTCGGGACAATTAGTTAAATTGACAAAAGATGTAAATTAAAAGTGTCTGTGAACTGTATTGAACCTCAATTTACATGCTCATTCACAACAGAACTGGCCACAATTTGATTTAAATGAATTCACTTTCAGAATAAAATATCACTGAATAGGGTAAAAGCAGCTTTAGTTTTGAATGGATGTCTACACAGAATTGTTTGAGGTTTAACTAATCCACTCTAAAAATTAACTGTATTCATTTTCCTGGGCATTTCCATCTAGCCTAGCTTGGTTTGTCCCTCTATTTCAGTCCCCTAACAGTAAAATGAAAATAATAATTGCCTGCTCACGGTTTAAAGTCATTGTGTCAGCGGGCCTTGGTAACCACAGTGTTTTGCCTGATACTCAGCATATATGTTCTGCAAAAGGCAGGTCTTGATTTTCTACACACGTGCAAAATTTTTGCCTGGTAGTTTTTTACAAGGACTTTACCCGGTTGTACATGACCACAGGAGACATGCAGCAGTGGAAAATTAGGGCCTCATTGTGCATTTTAAACTTTCACTGAACATCTCCTTGGCTTTGGCTCTGTGTTTTCTTCAAAGACTATGGGCCAAGATTTAAGAACTCTAACTTTAGTCATCTTAATGAACGGCTTCAATGGTGTAAATGGGAACTAGGACACTTTCTTTATTAATGGAAATCAGGCCACTTAATTACCTCACAAAAAATATACAGAACCTAGTCTCACAGTTTTCTGCACAACACAAATTATGAACTTTAATCTATTTTAGAGGTGGCTCTACTAAAATCCATAGAGCTGTACCAGGAATAAAATTGTATTATGGTATTATAATGGAAATAGAATATTTACTTGTAAAAATAAGCATATAAACACAGCCTTCTTATTGAAACTCATTTTTGTTTAAAAAACTTTTCACAATGGTGAAGCATGGTTTGGCTTGCTAGTAACTGTGGCAAGGCTAGAGAAACACATCCTGTGTTGAAAATGAGGATCTTCTGGTGGGTTTTGGACTAACAGAATTCTATCTTTTTCAGTTCCCTCTTCCTAGTCAGCTTTCTTCAGCATTTTCCTTTCTGTCTTGAATGTTTTCACTTCAAATGGGACTTCTTTTGTGCTTTTAGATTGCCAAAAAAAATGGAGGATTGTCATTATTTGGGTTTTGTTGTTGGTTGTTCTTTTAAAATAAAAACCAAGATGATTTCCAGAGAGTTAGGAAGGAACCCGTTTTCAGGGAGTGTTAAAGAAACAGTAGTGGCATTAGCTGAGTTTTCTTCATGAGAGAAAATAGTGTATTATCTTCAGGCTTCAAAGTTAGCAGTTAATAAAACACATCACCTAATGCTCTAAAAATATTCCTGTATATAGATTATGCATATAATAAAAGTAAGCGACCCCAGATATTCTGGCTAAATCCATAATATTTTAATGATCTCCAGTGACGGCAGTCATTGTTGGCACCTGAAAGTGACTGTGAAACTACAGATCCCACAAGGCTAGGTAAGAAAAATGACACATTGTTAAACACCTGCTTGCCAGTAGAAAGTTATGATCCCTGGAAAAAAAAATAAATTATCAATTATCTTCCAAGTATCTGCAATAAAACATGTAGGGTCAAAATGAATACTCAACTGGTAAAATTCGTACCCAAATTTAGCAGGCATAAATCCAGTCAAGAGCTTGAATCTTCCGCCACAGAAGAGTTTGGATCAGGTTCTTAAGCCAAAGAGGGAAACTGGTTTTCCTCAAAATAAGCATTTTAAATACTGCTATGAATGTGTGTCCATGCAGAGAACAGTTATTCTAAACTGCAGAAAGCTCACTTTTGTCAATCACTCTCATTTTCTGAAGAAGAGAAGTTGCCTCTGTCTTGGTTGTGCTCAGTCTTATATCTTACAGCTGCCTGTGCTTAAATAAATATTTTTGTGATTCTTTAGTTAATATCACATTTGATCCAGCTGAACTTAATCAGGAAAACCTGGGTTGACTGAATATGACTTTTGCTTCAATAAGGAAATTGAAGAGCTCTCTGTAGGAGCTGGGCCTAATTCCAATTTTCTCCTCACTTCTAAAAGAAAAGGATACTGTCAAGGTATTTTTGATTTATGGTGGTAAACATTTTTCTCTCCTTCCAAATGTTATATTACTTTGTTAGTTTAGTTTAACATCTTTCTGATTAATTTTGTTCTGTGTATCTTTTCTGTTTATACATGGTTGAAAATAAACATGTCATGTTACAGGAAAAAGAGATCAGACTTTCTCTTCAAGAGGAAAGCTCTGCAGCTTTCAGGACATGTCAGACTAATTGTCAGCAACTTAAAAAGTGTTCACTGTTCTTTGTGGTTCAAGAGATGAAGAAATCTGTGCAGACTGAAGGCTTTCCAAAATGCTAAATGCTTTCTTTTTCTTGGTAGGTTGTTTTTTTTGTGTTTGAATTTTTCATGGCAGATATCAACCAAAGAGCATTTACAATTACTGTGAGAGAGCACTTTGCCTTTGGTGCTTGCTGGTTCTGTGTGGGTGTTGGTGTTTACCTTTGCAAGGAGAAGAGGTTTCATTTTCAGACCCATGCTATTTTGGGCTTCATTGCAGGACCTGAGGTGGCTGGCACCACTTCCTCAGGCCCGTGACCCGTCTGGAGCTGCAGTAAAGTGACGCTCCTCTTGCCAAAACACCATGAGGTCCCCAGGTGTTTTTCTCCTGGTGTTAAGGATAAAACAGATGCTGTTATTTCATGTTTCTTCCCTCCAGCCCCTACCTGAGTTGCTGTTGCATTGTTTGTGACCATGGAATGCTTTTTTAAATGAAGATTTTAGATTCCTTTTCCAAAGCAAATCTTAGGTCTCTAAATCTTTCTCTTCTTTCAGGCCTCGCTTCTGTTTGGAAAGTTGCCCTCCCAGGCCTTCTGCAAGCCCTGTTCTTTAGTTTCTTTTTCTGCTTTTTATTGTCCCTTTTTTCTCTACTACTCTTCATGAGACATGCTTGGGTCTCCACCTTTGCTTTCTTCCTTTTTGCAAGCTCCATCTCTGGGAACAGCTTGAGTATGTGCTATGGACCACAGCTCATGGAACTCAATTTCTAGCAATGACTTCTCAGTCACAGAAGTGGCTTTTACGTGGTGTCTTTTTTTTGATAGGCTCTCCCTCTTCCTACATCCCTCTCCCATCTTCAGCCTTTACACAGCCAGTGTTGAACTTTTCTTCTTCCTTCCTAACACTCTCATCTTCTCTGCTTTCTTGGTCAAGGCTGAGGGCATCAGTTCTTACAGTCTTGGTGATAAAGGCTTATAATACTGGTGCCTTCTCTGCCCTCTTGTTTGCTTAGATATGAAGGTTGTCTCCAACTGCAGCTTGGTCTTCCTGCAGAAGCAGAAAATAATCTGACATTTCTGCTAGATAGACAAAACTTTGTTCAGGCTTCTGCCTGGCTTAACAAGCACATCTCCTCTCTCTGCTTCTGGACTGTTAGAAGAACTGTTCAGTTCATCCTTCTGGTTAATGGCTCTGGTCACATAGCTCCTGTCAGTCCCACCAGCTCACTCATTCCTACTTGAAATGTTCTATCTTTACCATCTTGACCCTTCCCAACCCTCCCTCAGCCTGCCTTTTCTCTTGCCATAATCTCTCCTCTCTTCTACTAGTTTGGTCAAGTCAGACTTATCTTCCTTCCCCATTCCTGTACCTGCAGAGTGTCTGAAGCATTTTGGTGGATTTCCAGACATGCTCAGGGTTAGCAGTGGTTGCATGGGGCTCCCAAACATGAGGGCTGTGGTGGTTGTCTGTGACATCTGCTCAGACTCACCATACTGAGTTTCCAGGCTCAGCAGATGCTTCTCAGTGTAGACTTGCTCCAGTATTTTCCAGGTTATATTAAAATAGCACTGGTTTATCTCCTCTATTACCTTTATATTGTTTCTGGGCCTAAACATAGGTGCTGTAAGCTCTGGGTGCCCCCAGAGTTATTAGGTGTGTCCGTGTCCCTAAGTCACCAAAATGTTCCCCTCAGCCTTGGAGCTCCTGCTGTCTGGGAGCCCCACACTTCAGTCTGCATGATATTTTTTGTGAGGTGACATGTCAGAGCAGTGGCACTTGGACTCCATCACCCACCCACCTCTGTGGGAGATTTGAGTTCCCGCAATCAGGGGGGATTTTTCTTCCCTGATAGGGGAAAGCTGCAGGATGCCGACTCTGACAGGGAGGAGGGAGGCGAGAGCGACAAGCTCCAGAAACCTCCCTGCTGCTGCCCTTCCTCAGCTGCTGGTGGGCAGGGGTGCCCAAGCAGGCACATGGGGCTGGGAAGGGCAAAGGGAGATAGGACATTTCCCTCAAGATAGTAGGACAATTTCGCAGACAGAGTCTGTGCTGAGGAAATATGCTGGGCAAACCTTCCTGCTCTAAAAGGGAGTCTGACAGTAAGGAGAACAAGGTGAAATCTTCTTGCTGGTATTGAGTAAGGAAAGAGGATTGTCACACAGAGTAAGTGCCCTACTGGAGGCATTTGTGAAATACCTAATTATCTGAAATAGGTTAGTACCCACACAATAGGCACATGTCACTGGTATGCTCTGCTTTGGAAGCCAGGTAACCTGCAGGGCTCAGGGCACGGTTTCATCTAGAGTGAGTCTTTTGCTGTGGTTTCAAAATGGTTGATGTCCTTGTTCTCTTTAAGTCCATGGGCTCATCTGAAATCCATCACTCGTGTTATTAACAAACCAATATTTCATTTATTGCATACAGCAAAATATAAAATAGTACAAGTAATACGTATCTAGATTTTCAGGACCATTCTTCCAAGCAGAGTTTCTCCAGGAATTTAAACTTTCTGCTAATCAAAATCTCTGGTAAAACCACTTCTATAAAGACAGAAATACAGCTAACAGGCTAGATGCAAAGAGGACATGCCAGCAACGCTTTATGGTCTGGAGGGGAATGCCTGAGAGAACTGTTGTGTGGTCCATTGATTTCTTCAGTATTGATCTTAAATTGGAAGCAAGCAGACTACTGGAATGATGCTAAAGAGCACATAAGATTATTTAAAATTTAGTAGACCTGGCCATGCCAGTGGGGACATGACCATGACAGAAAGCAACCTGGAGAGCTCAGGAAACACAGCTCAAGGTGCAAGGTGAATCATGAGAAACAGGGATGTGTTCCAGCAAACGGAGGTGCGCAGAGTATTTATAATGAAGCAAGTGTATGAAGTGGCCAATGTACTTCATCTGGTCAAATGGCTGCACACTTGTGGGGCAGACCTGCAGAAGTACCAGGGGAGTAAATCCTCACAGTACAGCTGTTTGCTGTCCTGTTAGTGACAGAGACAGGCCATTTAGTCCTCCCTGAAAGCTAAGGAAGAAAGAGGATGACACAGGTTGCCTTCCATAGCATGTTTCGTGTTGTTCTTGCGTTGTCATTCAAGTCATAGTTTTTCTATTTAGGATATGCCTTGTAAAGAGATTAGAGTCAAATGGGAAATATTTAGAGAGGATGATAACTGTAGAAAGAGAACTGAATTTCATTGGTAGGGACAGAGGTAGTACAAAGTACATGTGTCCACACACATTTGTCCACACGCCTGTGTCTTGCCTTCTCCTTCCCCATGGGCACAGAGAGCGTTTGCTTTAACATCACCATCCCTCTTCCTTTTCATGTGTGTCTGCATGAGTTCAGACTCTTTAATGGGGGAGATTTTAAGCCCTTCAAAAACAATGGCAGAACTTGTTAATTTTCAGTATAGTCGATTTTGCAGTCTTAGGTTGGCTGGACTTCTGATGTTTTGCTGGGGTTTCAAGGTTGCTGCCAAAATGACTAGGGAAGTATTTCACAGAGTCATCTAAGGGAGAAAAGAAAACATCCTAACAGAACACATTCCAGCAGATGACTAACATTTAAAAGTGCGTTTTTTTGATATTTGCTCATATAACTCCATCATACACAAAATCATAATGATGAGAACATGCACCACTGATATCTCTTTTCCTACTTCATTAAGTATCTTGTCCAGTAAAGAAATGTTCAAATATCTCTTGTGAGAGATATTATAACCCTAAGAGCATAGGGAGTGATACACATTTCTTCTGAAATAATGGTGTAACTGATCTGCTGCTATTTTAAACTTCTGTAGGCTTATCCAAAGACCTCTGATGTTTTAGTAACAGGACCTTTTTCACTGACTTCTATATTAGTACCATTACATAGCCTAGTTATCACTTCATTAACCATTAATTAACTAAATAACTAGTGCTTAAAAATCTGCATCATGCTATTATACAGTAAGTCAGCTTTCGAATATGGTAGCAATTCATGTTGAAATATTTCCCTTGTATTTTTTAACAGATGGAGCACTCTTCTTAGACTTAAAATACCCAGACTTGTTGGCTCCCACATAAAAATTAAAATTGTTCAAATGGCAAAGCTGCAAAACTCCAGTTCAAAAGGTGAAAATTTTGCTAACTGTTCCAGTAATAATAAATGTAAATTTTGCTATGACCACTTGGTGTCATCTAGTCAGAGTTAGTTAGTTAGCTTCTTGTTCTAGATGTGTTTTTACTGTTTAAAAAAAATCACATTTAGTCTTGATTATAGGAGACCTGGGGGACAAATACTAGCTTTTATTCCCTCCAGGTGAGCTCCTCAGAGACAGCATTGCAGACTCGCCAGAAGACTACCAGCCTTAACAACTGTATTCCTTCTTAAGGCTGCTCTGGGGGCAGACCTGGGTGTGTGACTTGAGATTTTTTTGCCCTGATTGCAAAATTATTTTGCTCCCAGTGATGCTGGAGAGCAGACAAGGTAAGTACATCCTGCTTGCTATGCCTAAGATCAAGTGCAAGGGTCCAATGTACAGCAGACAACACTATTAGGTGACATAAGTGGAGCTATCAGGAACTCTCATGCAAATCCAGTGCCAGCTTGGGGCAGATCTTCACTGACTCTGCTGCATGAGCTCTGCACCTCTTTGCCAGTCTGCTAGCGAGACAAAAATACTCAGCCCTCAAATGAGACAAACAACTTCGGGTCTCTGTGGGGAAGCACATTTTTCAAGAATTCCTTATGAGGTGAAACACTTGGAATATTTTATGTATTTATTTATTTATTTAAATATTAATTTTTTTTTTGTAAAGAGCTTTCTCTGTTCTGCTCTCCAGTGGGGTGACCCTGCAGTTACACCCAGCAAATGGGTAATTGCTTGGAACTTGGAACTAAGGCTTGGAAAATCTTTTTGTGTTTAAATCTGTACCTAATCAAATACTGATTTCCACTCTGTGAAGAGCAGAACATAGACTAGAGAGGGAGAATATTTCACATCTGCAGAAATGAAAGGCAATGCTTTGATTTGGCTGCTTTGCTGCCACTTAAATTTGGTTTATCAGGAGACAGGTTTAGAGAGAGAATGCTTTTGAGAAAGTTTTAATTGTTTCATATATCAGAGTTTGCTATATTTTAAATATCTATGGTAATTACCTTTGCTTCAGACAGACTAAGGAATCTGATTATGTCTAGTGCTGCTTCCCACAAAAAATGTAATACTGAGAGTATAATGGAACTGGGAAAAAACAGAGGTAGAATTAAGTGCAATTAGTACAATACAATAAAAGAGTAGTTGGTTGCTTATCAAAAAGAAACCGATCACACCTTGTCAGCAGTGTGACAATCCAGTTATTCAAAGATCAGAGCATTGCTGATTAATATTTACAAATTGGAGGGAAGTCATATAAAATAATTCAAACTGCTGTTGAACTTTAAGGACTGGTTTATCCAGAAGATTAAAACAGCTAGATAAAGCCTGTCTGTCTAGGTACTTGCACAGAAGTAATGAATGTGGTATATTATGCTGCATGGTGGAGGGCTCGGTGGAAGCTGAGGGATCCTGTAACCACTTACAAAGTTGTAGGCTGTAAGCGTGAAGAAAGAAGTGGGTAAGGATTGCTGAAGGAGCACAAGTGCTAAGATGAAAAGGAAGAAAGCTCATGCCAAACACTAGGAAATATTACCTCCTGTGAGAACTGTTAGGCTGTGGTCAGAAGTTATACAAAACCCCTCAGCTGAGTCATTTAAACTGAATTGTAAAAAAAACTCTAGAAAATATGCTGTATTGGCACAGGACAAGCCTAGATTGGGAACAACCAGCCTGCTCCCTGGTTTCCTTTTTCCCAAGGGTCCTTTACTGCTAGTATGGTAGATGTTAATTGGCTTAGCAAGAAGCAGAACAGGGATGGCTGGAGGCAAGGAGGGAAAATTCAGTACATGGGTTTTATACATCATGGGAGCTCAGCGTGGCTGCTCTTACACAGATGGAGTAGCCCCATGGACATGGCAACAACAGACAGGACCCAAATGTGCCTTGTTCTGCAATGAGCTATTGTATCA
The DNA here is from genome assembly GCA_024336885.1 of Actenoides hombroni. NCBI lineage: Eukaryota > Metazoa > Chordata > Aves > Coraciiformes > Alcedinidae > Actenoides > Actenoides hombroni. Next base: position 1,219,861 of record WUAM01000038.1, read on the forward strand.
GCTCAGATCTAATCTTCCCTGTATCGATGATCAAAGGGGTCTGTGCCGAGAGGAACTGCTGGAAGACATAATGGGGCAAATGGAGGGATCTGCAACAGCCACCCCTACTGCACCCATATTCATGGCTGGTTGTGCCTGTGGAAGGGGAGTGAGAGGCTGAAGGCTTGCAAATACACATCACTTGGCCACACTGATGTGTTTTTACCTCTTTCTTCTACCACCACAGACTTCCTACATTTTTAGTTAAGAAGAAAACAGTTCAGCCTGTCACTCTGAACATTTTATGTTTCCTTCCTTTCTTGTATTGATAAGGCAGGAGTTATGGGGATTTGGGGGGAAGCTCTATGGCAGTTGGAAGCTGCCTGGAGAAAAAAGAATTAGTCTCTTGAGAGCCTCAGGAGAAAGCTGCAAAGTGAAAAAAAAAAAAATATATATATATATTCTCTGATGCATGGAAAATGCTGGGTTTACTTACTCATCCTGACGAAATCACCATGAAGGCTTGGTGGTGCTCAGCTGAACCCATCATGCACATCCAGCTACCATTTTTTACTTCTCCAGGAGACTTTTCCATCATGGACAGCACCACGTTCACTCGGTCAAAATTAATTAAAAACATGTCTTTAGTGTGAATACTGTCTTTATTATCAGGCAATACTTGTGATTTTATAAAGTCTCAATTCTCAGTCCATATCTGCTGAAGAGTCTTATTTTTCATTTCATTTACAAAGGCCACCTCAGAGTATGCTGTGAAGGTGATGGACATTTCCCTATAGCACCTATAACTCCACCAGAGCAAAATGACCCCAAAGACACAAAGAATTAAGCACTTCATGGACTTTAATGTGCTTTATATTCACAGTATTCCTCCAAGCTTCAGAAAATTTCTATCTGGTGAAAAATATTTGTCATATTATGCAGAAGGCATGGGATAGGCTAAGAAACAGATTCACAGTGGAACATGGAAGTTTTGACTCAGCATTGGCTGGTGAAACCCATGCCTTTTAGTGGAGCTCCCAAGGACATGAAGGCAATATCATGGGGAGAGTGAAGTTCCTCTGAACAGCATTCACACTCTGAGTTGTGTAGTTGCATGTGTAGTAGACATAAATGACGTTCACAAGTTGCTTAGCAGGCAAGTAGGACATAGTATGGGTATGTCCAAGTCCCAGGCCTTTCTGCATCTGTGATATGGATGTAGGGCTGCTGTGGAACACAACCTGAAGCTCTCTCCTGGAGGCAGACCCTAAAGCATCCTATGCTCAAGGTTCTCAGCAATACAGCCAGCCTGGTCTGAGGTGAGTGATGGAGAGACTGAACTTGCCCTGGGAAGAGAATGAGGGAGAAGAAAAGAGCAAATCTGAGGCAGAGAGTCTGGAGAGAGACCAGCCTGCTGCTCCTGCTCATGGGTGCACGCCTGGTGAAAGAAGGAGGGAGGAACCCTTCAGCAGGAGCTGGTCATGCAAGGCCAAGCAACAAACTGAGTTTCTAAGGCCTGTGCCACCAGCAGAGCAGACCACAGAGCTGCTATCCTCAGCAGGCTATGGCCCTCCTCAGCTGCCTCCACCCAGTCCCAGCTCTGTGCTAGAGCCAGTCCTTTGAAAAACAGCCAGGCTTATCTCTTTCTTTCCAAATCTACTTAGAGATGCAGTACTTGTTCCTTCCATGCTTCAAAATTGATGGATGTGTGCAGAGATACTTTCATCCGCTTCCATGGAAGTCATGGTCTTTTGGGAATACCATAAAAAAAAAAGAAAAAAAAAAAAAAGAAAGGAAAAAAAAAAAGGAGTGGACTTGCTGTTTGCATGGACAGTACTCTGAACAAGACCTGTTCTCAGCCTCCTGACAGTCTGCTGTGCAAGAGGGAAGTTTCATGGATTGGTGATATATGGCCTTGTGCCCAACCAGCATAACCATTCTTCTCTAAGTATTTAGAGAGTAGTACCAATAACTCTTAATTATAGTACTTAATACTTCTCAAATATTTTGATATTGGGGCATTTTGACCTAGGGTTCCCTTTTCTTGTGATGTATTACAGCAGAAGAGGCCAGGCTCAGCTGGAGACTTTTTGCTTATATAAGCATGTGAGTTGCAAGATGGCAGGATGTTCTGCAGAAGGTTTCCTCTGGCAGAGACTTTGGTCTCCATACCTGAGTTTGTTAAATTCTATCTGAACTGCAAAACACTACCCCTTCTCTCTCTGTCAGACTTACAGACTGGGTAGCAAAAAGTGGACTTGGCAACTTTTAAAATTTAAAGGGGTCTGTGGTCTGTTTATTTGATAAAGTATTTTTAGCAGAATATGATAGGTATCCTTTTCTGGGAGAAAAATGCAGTAAAAACTCCAGTGCATAAATACAAGTGTTTGTTTTCAACACTCTCCTCCTGGACTCCTGCTGTCAAGTGACTGCAAAATTCAAAGAGATTATTTTGGTGGTTCCAAAAATCTGTCATACAGATCTGAGTTTTTTTCCATGTATTTGTCAATGTGTGACTAAGCACAAGTATTACAGGAAACATGGAAATGTTTGGGCTTTAAAAAATGGCTGTGGAAAAAGACCTCCTACTGATTAACAACTGCTTTTTAATCAAATAATTTTCGGATGTTCAAATTGCTGATTGTTCCAGTGAGGGTTACGTTCTGACCAGAAGGGATCCCACCAGCCCCATGTCATCAGCCCAGGCGCGCTGAGAAGAGCCTTTTCTGCAGCCATTTCCTGCTTCAAAACAATGGAGAATGAGAGATGCCCATCTTTGCTTCCCTCAGTGATGGGATCTGTTTAGCACAATCTCTAGGGTGGCATCAAAACTGTGGGAGAAGGAGCTAGAAGAGGAGTTGGAGTGTGAGTGCCTTTGTTTTGGAGATGCAACCCACTGGATGATTAGGAAAGCCTAGTTAGGATGGAAAAAGGGAAGATGTTTCATGCTTGCTGAACCGTTGAGGGTCAGTGTGGATGTACTGGGATCTAGCAGGAGGGAGAGCAAGCGGAACCAGGAACCCGTGTGAAGTTCACCAGAATCTTCTTTATTCTGAATTTCTCCCTCCATGGCAGTGAACCAACCTGGCTGCTCTTGTGCTGCCCTTCACATGGCTGGCACACCAGCTGCCCACTGCACACCAAAGCCTTGGCTGGCACTTGAGCTCTTTTGTTATACTTGTGCCGGTTCAAGTGCTCACACACACACACACACACACACACACACACACACACACACACACTTTTTCTCTTATCTCTGTTTTGCGCCTGTTTCTGCTCTCCCGTGAGGCTTGGGTCTGGTTTGGCAGTCTTGAGATGCACTGGCAGAGTGCTGCTGGGTGGTCTTTCACAGGCGATGAGCACAGTGCTATAGCCAAACTCTTCACCTTAAAGTAGGGCCTCATCCATGGCAGGTTCAGCACACTCCTAGAAAAACATGTTGCCTCTGCTGGTTTCTCACTGGGCACAATACAGGTCTTCAGCTCCATGTAGTTGTGTATTCTTAGTCTAAATTTGGCTGAAGGCAGCAAATTGATGTGACTGCCCCTCCCTTTTTTTTTTTTTACAGGCAGACAGCAGATGCCAGGAAGGGTTGCTTATTGACATTAATCATTACCCTGTTGATAGCCCTGAGCAGGCTGCTTTAATTGACCAGAACTGAATCCAGTAATCATATAATGGAAAATATACATCACATTTATTTCAGTAGCACATCTGAATTACAGTAATATGAGTTCATGGCAAAATTCTCAGTGACTACATCAGAAGCAGGAGCAGAGCCATTGTCCGCTAGCACAGATTTAACAGAGCTGTGCCCCAAAGTCTTCTGTGTTTAGGCAGGACAGTAAGGCAATGTCCAAAAAGTCACAAAATTATCCTCCAGGATCCTGCAGCACAAACCCTATTCAGACACATAAAGGGAAGTTTGTGCATTGCGGTTGTAGAACTGTGTTGTCTATTGTTTCCTTTGAGTATAGCCCTTCAATAGGAGGGATGGCCACAGTCTCTTCAAACACAGAAATGTAATAAGAATGTCATAAGAATACATAAAAGAGACCATCCAAAAATACAATAATTAGAGAGGCATCTCCTTTTACTCAATTATATACAGAAAATGATAGTTAAAAAAACAGCTGAGAAAGTAAAGAAACAGGCAAAAAACATCTGAGATTTAGTTTGATCACAGTATGCCAGGGAAAAAGAACAAGAAGTTTATTATTGAACAATATTTGTATATTCACAGAATCACAGAATGTTCGGGCTTGCAAGGGCTTGGAGGGGACCTCAAAAGATCATTTAGTCCAACCCCCCCTGCCAGAGCAGGATCACATAGATTAGGTCACACAGGAACGCATCCAGGTGGGTTTTGAATGTCTCCACAGAAGGAGACTCCACAATCTCCCTGGGCAGTCTGTTCCACTTTTCTGTCACCCTCACTGTGAAAAAGCTTCTCCTTAGGTGTACATGGAACCTGCTATGTTCCAGCTTGCACTCATTGCCCCTTGTCCTATCATTGGACGTCACTGAGAAGAGCCTGGCTCCATCCTCATGTCACTTACATTTTACATATTTATAAATATTAATGAGGTCACCCCTCAGTCTCCTCCAAGCTAAAAGAGACCCAGCTCCCTCAGTCTTTCATCATAAGGGAGATGTTCAACTCCCTTAATCATCTTTGTGGCTCTGCACTGAACTCTTTCAAGCAGGTCCCTGTCATTCTTGAACTGAGAGGCCCAGAACTGAATACAATATTCTAGATGTGGCCTCTCCAAGGCAGAGCAGAGGGGGAGGAGAACCTCTCTCGACCTTCTAACCACACCCCTTCTAATACATCCCAGAATGCCGTTGGCCTTCTTGGCCACAAGAGCACATTGCTGGCTCATGGTCAACTTGCTGTCCATCAGGACCCCCAGGTCCCTTTCCCCTACACTGCTTTCCAACAGCTTAGTCCACAACCTATACTGGTACCTGGGGTTGTTCTTTCCCATATGCAAGACTCTACACTTGCCCTTGTTGTATTTCATTCGATTTCTCCCTGCCCAACTCTCCAGCCTGTCCAGGTCTC
>WUAM01000038.1:1224982-1245752 GCA_024336885.1 Actenoides hombroni
GCAAACTTGCTGACAGTGCACTCTGTGCCCTCATCCAGGTCATTGATGAATATATTGAATAGTACTGGTCCCAGTACCAACCCCTAAGGGGCTCCATTAGATACAGGTCTCCAACTAAACACTGTCCTACAACTCTGTGCCTTCTATCCTTCAACCAATTCACAATCCACCTCACTATCCAATCATCCAGACCACACTTGACTAATGTGTTAATTATTTCAATTTTTATTAAACAGCATCAACATGTTAGATACTACATTGAAATGAACTGAGGCTGAATAGCTGGCCAACATAGTCAGTTGACCCTCTTTTTGCCATGGTGAATGCAAAATCTATGACTTTTGTTCAACAGAATGGTTGAAAGATGAGGCTTGGGACTGTGTTAAGTTACCGTGAATAGCAGAGTCCAGGGGAAACAAATGTGATCAGTTGTCTAAACTTGACTGTGGATGTATTCCTGTGGACATTTTCTCATCCTCTTCCCTGCAGCACACAGCCTGACAGCTAAATGCTAAGTGCAATTAAATTAAAACATGGATTAAGATGCTGATTTGCAAAATTAAATAGCTTAAGGATGAGTGGACCTCTTACCCCCTGGGCTCCAAGAGTGCGAATATACTATACCTGCTTCACTTTGTGCATTAACTATATGTATTTGTGGTTTTTGTAGGGGTTCACTAACATTAAAACTCCAAATAGCCAAAATGTCACTTTTGGAATGGTACCTTATAAGCTAGTAGGATTGTGTAGAGCATGCCAAATTTAACATGTGTAACTTCTGTTCAAAATCTTGTATAAAAATGAAACCTTATTTTGCAAGGGAAAAATAAAATACAAAAGGCCTTACAATGAGAGTTGTACAGTTGTTTCAGACGTTGAAATAGTTGTTTACCATAGGTTTTTAAAGCAATTTTCTAGATAACACCCATCCCTTCAATTTTGCTGTTTCTGAGAAAGGAGATAGAATATACTGAAAAGCATAGGATACACATGCATATAGTGAAAAGTTATGTAGCCTTTAATTAGATCATCACCTCCTTTCTTGCAGGAAAAGTGTATTCTAAAACATCAGGAGAAATCTGCAGGGCTTCCAAAGGGGAAGCTTGTCAGGACATTGTTGAGATGGCTCAGAATAGTCTGCCATACCAGTCCAGAAAAGTTTCAAGGAGAGGTAATGCTGAAGTAGAGACAAACATTAGTTTATGTTCCCTTATATTGTACTCACTTAGTATGGAATTATTTAAATGCAGCTTACTTAGTAGGGAGACAGACTTTTCATAGCAATGAGGAAACACCTAGACATAGATGGGTGTTTTGTAGCTGTCTTGCCTTCAGAAGGAGATCCACTTTTGGATGCTTTATATCTCTCCATTTCTTTCCTGTTTTCATGTTTCTTTTAAGTCACCATGATAATGCATAAAAACTGGACAATGCCTAAAATTTAATGTTTTTATTTCAGTTCTGCAGTGATAGAAATATTGCAGAGTATAAGACAAAACAATTCTCAGAATCTACAGACTTACACCGACTACTGCTTTTTTGCAGCCATATTCTACTTCAGATTTTGTAATCTATTAACATTTTAATGGATAATCTCAGTTTTCAAACCTTACTAGTAGTATCCAGGGAGAAACTGTAATAACATTTTCTATTATTCTCTAACTTGATCTGCATGAGATCTCCTTGGAAAAACTCGCTGTGTCTAGATTAGGCACATCTTTAAGTGATTTGTTGTCTCAGGACCTATCAGCTCAGGCTGAACATGCCAGGAATCATGGGATTTCCTTGTTGTAAACCTTTGATAATGAAATCAGGGACACAGTAAAGTTGGAATCCACCTTTCCATGATTTTATCCTCAACACTCTTCTCTGTATAGACCTATATTTTAAAGCACTGGTGAGAAAATTCACAGTACTGCTGCCTCCCTGCATTCTGGAAATGACCGTCAGGTCAGTAAGTTATGTTTCAAGAGGAAAAAAAAAAAAGAATTAAACCATCAAGACTGAATTTAATTTTGTTGTACTTCCAGAAAGGGTTGAATTGTATTAATGATGGTTTATTGTTTGAATTTTCCCTGACAGAGTTGTGGGGACAACATGTGAAGGACTTCTTGGTAATGAAATGCTCACCCAACTGTCTGGGCTTCCAGAGTTTCCTCTGTTAATGCTCAATAAATGTGCAGACTGGTTAAAATTCACCTCTTTCCATTTAGATGCTTAGCTACAGATGTTTTTCCAAGCCTAAAACCTTGCTAGGAAAAAAAGAAGGCCTGAAAGAATGTGATGCTACTTTACAGAAGAGAAATCTTCTCTTTCTACCCTGGCATTAGACTCTTGAAGGTGAACAAAGAAAGAGACGTGTCTAGAAATGCACAAAGAAGCTGAGCTAATTAAGAGAGCTCCCACTGCCCTCCTTCATGAAAGCTGCTATGCTTTTGAAACCCTGGAGATGGTTTCACTGTGAATTTGTGAGGTTAGGAATACAGCTGGGATGCTGAGACTGTGGGCTGTGTGGTATGTATAGAATGTGTTTGATCAGTTTCCCTGGTTGTATTAGAAGGAGATGGCATAAAACAAATGGGGTGAAAATAGGCAGAAAGGATGAGCAGCTCCCTCTGGGATTAAGTATAAACTGATTTAGATTGTAGGAAATAAATCTTTTTGGTGTTGAATATATTTTTTTCCTGGAGATATCAGTGAGAAGATTTATTTTTTTTCTCCAAATTTTTATCAGTGTCACAGAAAACATTTTTTTGAGCTTTCAGAAACATGAGGCTCAAATTTTGCAGTTCATTCCTTCAGATGTTATCATGGCATGCTACAGCCCAGCTTTCTGTATATTGACATGCAAGTAGCTTGCCAATCTCATCTTGCCTGTGATATTTTTTCTGTATGATTCCCTACTTGGTTTTTACCACTTTTGGATATTCAACCCAGAAAAAATACTTTTCTCACCTCAAGCATCCCCACAGAGGGGGTACTTGAATACTGCTATCTCTGGGCTAAATATATGTAACTGTGGCATGTTGGACACACAGAACCTGGGTGATGCAGGACATGATGCTTCTCTTTACAAGTGACTGAAAATTAGTAATAAACCTTAGCTGCACCCCATTAAATCCACCAACATTAAGGTTACCCAGGAGATCACAAAACATTGGTAAGGAGATCCATAATGGCACTCAGTCCTTTCAGTCCTATACACAGGCAATAGCTGATTCCTGTACCACTGAGGAGGGATTTCCTCACTCGACAGGACCATGGATAAACTTGGCTGAAAGTAAAGAGCATTAAAAATAACAGATGTTGTAATGTTTTGATGTATTTACAAGACCTCTGTGTGCTCCATGTATAATTTGAAATTATATCAGAGTGATTGATTTTCATTTAACATATTTTTTTCAGTTAACATATTTTAAAGCATTTGCAGAACAGCTCAAGGTTTTTGGAAGATGCAAATAAAGAACTCTGAGTCTATTTGAGAAGGTCTGTGTTTGAACCTGAGTCCACCCATTAAAAACTGGTACTCAGTTAAATAGAAAATATTTTTTTTCAGTATTCTTTCTTTTCTATTGTAAAGATGAGAGCTACACTGAGACTCTACAGGGAAAGAAATATCTATCAAGGAAAATAAAGGCACTAGAATTAAAGGAAAAGAATTTTAAAGTTTGAAAATTTTGTGCAATCATTTATGACTGTCTAACCATTTATTTCAATATCACTTCCCTTTGGCTTTTATTCAGCAAGCTGCTAAAGCCTATGGCTTGCTTTAAGTGGGTAGCAGATTAAAATCCTTATTGAACTGGGGTAGGCACAGTAACTTGTTAGTTGAGCTCAGAATGATAAATATTTGCTTGTATTAGTGCTAGGCAGAACTTACTCTTTAACCTCTTGAAACCTGTGACATGAACAAAGGACTTGGAGTCTTGCATAAGCCTCTTGAGGAGAAATTTCCCATGTACACAGTGTGTCAAGAGCACCTTTACTCAGAAGCAGCTATAGATCTGAAGATTTGTGATGATTCATCGAGCAAACTCTGGTGATCCTGGAAACGTGAGTTTCCTGGGGAAGTAGAAGGAGTACTGACACATTTGACAAAGGAAATGGACTAAATGGACTAACTTAGCTTTTTCTGCCAACCAGGGGACATCACATTCTCCCTCACAGTGTGAAGAAAGGGACTAGCAGTCAACCATCCTGCTTTCCCACATGATGGTTTGCAGTACAAGACTGATGGGCCACCCGGGCAAGTCACATCCACAACAAACAAAAGTTTGTTGAGTTTGCAGTTTTCATAAAGTGAAGCAACTAATGTCATCCTAAATTGTAACAGAAAATTGAGACATGTTAAAACAATACAGTTTGCAGATTCACTGAAAGAGATGGCTAAACCATTCTGGAGCTTTTAACACATTTTTAATCTGAATATTATACAGAATGAAGTGAGGAGAAAAGGCAACAGACAGATTAATTACCAGCAACCAGCACTCTTTGAAATAGGCAGTCCCTATGTACAAGGACTCCGTGGGCGAAAGTAAATGCATTGGTTCATATCTGAGCCTTCCTCCATCTCCCCGATCTTCCTAAATGTACACGGCACCATCTTGATCACTATGTCCCCAAAGAGGTTCTAAGACTAAGAAGTCTCTGGTGGAGAAGAGTAGAACATTTATTCAGACTTTGCATTGTGAAACAGTCCCATTGCTGTTGTTCCTGTCTCTGAGGCCACATACACCTTCCTGCTGTGGGTCCCTCTAAGCTGTTACACCATGCATTCACAGTTACCTGTGAATGGCTTTCAGAATGTAGGGCTTAGGTTCCAGGTAGGTGCTCAGCAGATGTCATGAACATTATCAGTCCTCAGCGAAGCTGCTGAGATTGCTTAGGGCTATCGTTGAACATGCTGAAAGTGGTAACCTGTAGAGGGTTGTATAAAGGAGATCAGCTGTTACGTCTCTCCTACTCTGCAAACAGACTGCCATGAATTATCCTTTTATGATGCATTCCCAAAACAAGTCAGGAGGTTGATTTGAGCTCAGGGACTGCCCCAGCTGAGTACTGAGAACCATGTTCATGTCCCTCTGAGGATAGTGTAAAGGTGGGAGCAGGCTAATCAGCCTGTGGAGAAAGCATCTTGCACCATAGCTATGCACGCAGGCTAGTGTTCAAAACCAGCAAGTAGGTGCATTGAGAGGGAGGACAAAACAGATTCCTTTGGTTGTAAAAAACCAGAAAAAAAATCACACCCCAAAATCTGACCAAAATGCGGTGCTTAGGAGCATTTTACGGCACTGCCAGTCCTGCACATTTAGCCTTGGTGAACTATTCCCTCAAGAGGTAGAGCCTCTCATCACCTACCCTGTGAGCGGCTGGAGTGACTGGTCCCCTGTGCCGCCCCTGGAGAGCCCTGGCACTGGCAGCACCATCCCTGTGTTGGGACAGTGAGTGCCACAACTACTTGGCTGACATTCTTAGCAAAAGGCCAGGCAATTCAACTCAGTGTGTGATGAAAACCTGTGCCCTGCAGTCCCTCTTAGGCTAATAGCCTCTTCCAGATGGGAAACAACTCTCTTTGGTTTTAAGCACTCTCACTGAAGAGGAAGAAATCATCTTCTCTCTCCTTTTTAGCAATTGGAAGATTTAAAAAAAAAATGTTTTCCTGGGCTCAGGCTCTGATCAGACACAAATTGTTTGAACCACACTTCTTGTAGTTCAAGAAAGGCTGTTCTGTTTTTTCACCACATAACAAAGCCCCTCATTTTTTGTTCTCCCTATTCTGGACCCATTCTACCACCATTTCCAAAACTGTGCTGACTTTACTGTAAAAAATACTGAAGTCAGCTGAGTACTTAAGGATGTGGAGTCTGAGGAAAATTTGAGTCAAAAGCAACTGTATTATTTGAGTGAGACTCTTTGACTTAGAAAGAAATACTTAGGTATTTAGGTATAGGTTAATTTTAAAACTAATTTTTTTACTCTTCACTCCCTGGGTTGCAATTTTAAAGCTTGGTCCCTATATCTCCCCAAATCCATATGCTGGTTTGCCACCCATAGTTCACTCCTGCCTCCTTTACAAGTGGCTGGGCTCTACTCGTAGGTGGTGCAGCAGCCTGAGGTGCTTGGATCCAAACCTCAGCTATAGCAGCAACATGGAGGTGAAGCTATGTTGACAGATTTTGAGTCTGCTGTATTGCTACTCTGAGCTTTGCAGGAATCTGAGACACAATTGTGGTATTTTGGAGTAAACATTTTAAAGAGAAGGAACAATTTTCATTAAACTGTTGGGAGGGTGGGAGAGTGGCTTTACTGTTAGAAGTGGAAGTTGGAAATAAAGGCCTTTGTTTCTTCCTGTGTGGAAAGGTCACTTAGTGTCTCTGAACTTCCAGTTACCTCCTATAAAAAATATTACAGCTGTTAATGCAAACCATTGTAGTGCCCAAGCACAAAACTGGAGATGCTGAATGGCATAGTTGGTCTTTGTTTTGTTGTGTTTTTGGTTTTTTTTTTCCCTCTGGAAAAAAAGAAGCAGAATAAAATGAGCGCAAATTGTAAAGTCTTTTCTCTCCATTTTAAATTGCTGTAATAAAAGAAGCCAACATGTAACAGCCACATAGAGACTAACACAGAGGGGGAAAGGAATGGTAGTGGCCTTATGGCTTAAAACAGACTCACTAGGCTAGGAGCAGGATTGTATTAATGCAGGATTAATCCCCCCTCCCTGCAGTAGTTCATTTAGAAGTGGTTTGAGGATCTCTGCAGGGTGTTACCTGCACTGCGTCTTGGGGATACATGTTTTCCAAGGATGCACACCTCGTCCTGGGAGGTTCTCAGCTGGAGGCAGCTCCTCTCCCACCACAGGTCTGCAGCTAGTGGCACAAACAGATGATGGCCCAGGAAGTATATACACTCCTGGAACAACTCTGGCCACCTCTTCCTAATTGCCCTCTTTTTCTCATTGTCTGCAGGCCTGGGTCTCTTTGTGCCCCAGCTTGAGTGAGAAATTCATCTGAGGAGTTACAGGTAAGGAGGCCGTAGGATGAGGATGCCTCTCCTGGGCAAACCAGCTGGGTTACTTCTGCTCTTAAGGGCCTCCTGGGAAAGGTGGGAAATGGAGGACTTAACCTGTTTTCTGCACTCCCAGTGTCTCTGCACAAACACATGCACCTTGGTCAGTTGTGCCTCTTATAACTTCTCTGGGTTCCTCTCTAATTCTGCATAAGCTGGCATTGGTATGGCATTTGGTGACAGCCAAGCTGTGTCCAACTTGGAAAGCAGCACTTTGCTTCTGCTTCCTTGCTTCCCAGTCTGTCCTGGAAGCAGAAGAATCTTGTGGAAAAAAGTTGAATACCAGATTTGTATCAGAATAAATGTAAACAAGGGTCTCAAATTAACATCACACAGGGAACCTTATTTTTATACTTCCTAAATTTTAAGCAGCTGATTTTGCACCTTATCAATATTCATAGCTTTTTTTTTTTTTTTCTTTTACATTTTGTTATTGTTATGGGAAGCTCTGGCTGCCCATTAAGTACTATGAGCAGTCCCGAAGAAACCCACAGGTTATTGGGAAATATATTAATTTGTTCCAGATCTCGCTTTACTTATCACCATTGGTTTTGGAACCCAGCAACTTTAAAGCAGAGTTACAAATCATTTCAGCATGTTAAAACCCACAGTGGTGTGTGAGTTCATTTGTGTATGCCATGTGTCTTACACAAAGATGTGCGTTTTATGTCAAACATTCAAAATGACCACTTAAGAACATGGGAATTTATTTAAATTTTGGCTGCCCAGTAAGTGTTTGACTACATATCCACTAATAATGACATCAAGAGCTGTGTTAAATTAACCACAAGACCAGTGTGTATTTCCTATGGCTTTCTCAGGGGACGTCCAGTACACTAATCCTTCCAGAAAGCAACATGCTAAAATATTGCAGGGACTGAGTACATGTGGAGCAAGACTGCAGCTAATAAGCAACTGTCAGGAGCTAAAGTCCAGTGTAGACCTACATAATTTAGGATGGGAACTTCATGGCACATCTACTTTCCTATCTCTTGTGTACCATTGGGTTTCAGTATTGAAAACTGTCGCCCCAGGCCGTGCACACAAGCAAACATTGACTGCTGTTATTTTCTATGTGTGTGTAAGCCTATCTTTGCTCAAAGATCTAACTAGAATAACTGTTTCAGTTCCACTGTCTACTGGTGAATAGTTTCAGAGAATTGATATGGTGGCAGAAATAATATTGTGTGAGTTAGGTGTAATACAAATAGCATATACTTCAGTAAAGAACTACAGTGAATTTCTTACAAGTAAAACAAACTGATAAAATGCAGAGCTTAATAATATTTTATGAAAGGGGAAGAGGGGTAGATTTGTTATGTTGTTGGCTATGAACAGTTTATTTAGCTCTGGTGCAGAATCAGACAGGTGGTTACACTGGTGTCCAAATGGTATCTGGCTTCAGGAACTGCAGAAGCTGTGCTGAACGCCATGGAGGTCAGCCTAGAGCATGGCATCTCCTCTGGCACATATCTCCCTCCCTCCCTGGGTGCTGCTGGGTGTTGCAGCATGCTCACAGCTTTGCCCTGGAGTTTCAAGGTGTTAAGCTGCTTCTGCTTTTTGATAGAAAATGCTCTGCCCATAAAATCTGAAACACAAGAAAGAACCTTGTGAGCAGTCATACTTCATGGTCTGGAGACAAATACCTGTTGCTCCAGAAAAAGCAGCAGCAGCATCTGTGAGTATCTGTCAGGGATACTTTGCTGGGAGATGGAGGAGCATAAAATGGACAAAATTCTGTGCATCTGTTCAGACATTCAGACAAGGGAAAATGGGAGCTGAATGAAGAGAAAAGGTGGAAAAAAATGTAGGCACAGAAAGAGGAACTTCAGTGACTGAATGTTTCTGACTTTCTTTCTCATCTGTGTTGATCTGATCCTCTGCTACCAGGCCTATTCTCTTCTTACCCATAACATCATAACAGTGATCTCAAGGAAGCAAAAGAACCTCACTAATGAATCTCACTAAAAAATTGCTATTTAGTTGTTTGGTTTTTGTTTGTTTTTTTTTATTCTTACTATTCTGGATAGCCAGAAATAATGCAGGCATACACTGACAATGACAAAAGACCTGAAAGCACGCATAACATGTGTGTAGAGTGTGGAAAAGCTATTCTTCCAATAAGTCATTCCTTCGGTGTATTTAGAAGCATTTATCAGTGGTACATCATCAAAATTGTGGTGAGTTCCTAGCTGACAGAAGGGAATAGTCATGACTTGCACTCAAGTAGTAGCATTTTAAAATATAACTTTTGGCAGGGAAAGAAGGACATCTTCATTAATGATGTTGCCAAGTACATGTTTTGACACAAGAGTGTATAATAGTGTGGACAATTGAAAAAATAATGAAGGTCAGTCTTGAGGAAGCGCCTTATTTTACATGTACAAATTGTGACTGATACATCTCCATTAAAAAACCCAACACCTTTATCAATGCAGCTTGTGGTCATAGAGTACATGGATATCACCACAAATGATGCTAAAAGAGGTAATTACCACTGACAGCAGCTATAGCAACAACTTGTGGCTCCATAGTTGTCTCTTGACAAGTCAAGAGATACCTACATTCCTTTCTTCCTTTTCCTACAGCTTTGCACTTTCTCCTCCACCAATTGCATACCATCTGATCTATTTTCCCTCAATACCTCCCATACCCCAAAAGGCAGCTGCTGCTGGATTGTCATTAAGTAGCTGATTTAATTGAGCGTGCAAAAGTGGTAATTGTCTATGTGGTTACCTACTGTCTTGGCAAGCATTTACACCAGGGATAATCAGCAGCTGCTGATGTTCCACTTGATAGAGCAGTCAGTGCATCTATCTAGGTAGGTGTAGCACAGGTTGAGAGTCACAGCTGCAGGGAAAGGCCTTGACATGCATAAATCTGACTCCACACTCACTTCTCAAGCATCCAAGTGAGCCAGTTGTGTGGCATACTGTAGAAACCATTCTGGCTATGCATTCATTATCAGTGTCAGTGCATGGCAGCATTAGTAAAGTCTTAACTTTTTTATGGTCTCAGAAATGCAAGAGAATAAATCTGTATGCCCAAGTGACTCCTTGTGGTATAATGATCAGCAGTAGCATGGCATGCTCATTCCTGAGGTCTGAGGGGGGTGGCCAGGGCAACTGTGCTGTAACACAAGCTTATGATAATGGTATTTTGGGACATGTTTTTTCATAGTGCCTGGTTTAGCCATGAAATACCAGTTTGCTCAAAAGTGAACAACTGTGAGTAACAGGAGACCACATTTTTACTGACTAGTGACTGTTTCTGGTATTTGCCCACTAGATGGCTGCAATTGTTGAAGGTAAGTAACTTAGACACTTGGAAGGGGCTTCAGATGACAAAATCTACTTTCCATTCTCTCCTGGGTTGTTGCCCTTATTTTCATTACTTAGAGATCACAAAGAATTGAGAGGCAGCAGAGAGCTGGAATTCATCAAATCAAAGGAGTAAAATCCACCTCTGGATGTAAAAGGTGTAAAATCCACCTCAATGCTGTAAAATCTATTTCATCTTTGGCAACGAAGAACTTGCAGAAAGGGATCCAGCTGTGGCTCAATGAAATGTTGTGTCAAACAAGAACTTATGAATGAAACTTGAAGGCTACAAGGAACATAAACAGGACTTAACAAGAAATAAACACTTTCTTGGATCTTAGAAAATGTAAGGATAAAGTGAAAATTTCCAGAAGTCAAGCTGTTAACAAAAAGAAATTGCGGGACATAACAGCAGGTAAAGCTAGAAAGTGAAAGGAAACGAAGAAAAAGAAGTGCATCTGCTGTGACATAAGGATATTACAGGGTTTAATGGTAATCTAAGTATTGCATAAAAGCTAAACAAACACTTTGTCTCAGCTTTAAATACTGATAATGTTGGTCATGATGTAAAAAGTGGGAAAGTGAATGGGAGTGAGTATGTTAGAATGAGTGTGGTGGAAACAAAACTCAGATAAGCTACTTGAGTAAGATATGGTAGGTTACATAAATACATAAGTCAATTCACTGGGTTGGAGTGAAAATCCAACTCACCATGCTTCCCAACTCAGGATTATTAGTCTCTGAGCCTCTAGTAGTTTGTAGGTCATGGACTTAAATACTCAGAGTAAGTGTGGTGAGGGTTGTAGTTATTAACCTTCGGTTGCTTTCTCTTCCATTGACTTGTTCATGTACCCCTTCAACTGTTTTTAACTTTAATTGTCCACAACATCTCAGGACAAGGAATTCCAGAGGTTACCTGCAGCTTGACTGAAGAACAACCTCCTTGTGTTTGTTTTGAATATATGTCCGGCTTATTGGATTGGAAGAGACATTGAGGAACAGTGTACTCAAGTCAGGACACTGGTAAATCTTCAGCTGTGAAACCAATCAGAGAGGTGTAGTTCTAGCAGCAAGGATTTTTAGCACAGCTTACTGCTGTCATGCAGAATAATTAAGGAAATGGAGGTAAATGGAAAACAGGACAAAACATTGCCTTGATTACATAATGACGTAAAATTTCTCTTTGAGAAAAATAATAAGATGAAAGAAATAGAGTATGTTAAATATTCCTAATCTCTAGTGAACTATTTGTTACTGTGCTGCCTGAGAAACTCAGATTGGAGAAGATGGAGATTAATATTAAATACCAGAGTTGCACAAAAAATGGAAGGGACGACATGCTGTGCTGAAAAGAAACCTGTTAGGCTGCAAGGTGGTGCCTTGAGACCTTGTCTTGGTATGGGTGCCACTTCATGTGTTTGTTTCATAAGCTTGCCATAGAAAATGAGAATAAACTGATGAAAGTTGGCAGTGAGAGATAAAAAGAGAAGCACATCTATACAGATGAAGAACAGATCATCTCATAAAGATAACTTTGAAGATTATTTTGAAGATGACTGCAGCAGAGATGGGATAGAATTTAATAGTACAAATAGCAAATCATTGCATTTTGTAGGTGATTGGAATATCTGTTATGAACTGTGTCTCTGTAAGAGGTAATAGGGACTTAGAAACTTGATTTGGAAGTGAAAAAGACTTATTTGCCCTCAGATGTTTTGTCAGGTCCGGCATCTTAGAGGCAGAGAGGTATTATTTTGCAAGGTATTTGCTTGTATTTGAAATTTTGTTTTCACTCTGTTTACTGCACTTTGGGAGAAACTAGTTTGGCCTAGAGTAGATGCAGAAGTGGAAGAGGAGAGTGATCATGACATCAAATCTGATTTACAATAAGAAACCAGCAGAGGTTGGTGTGTTAGCTTAGTCAGTGCTGGGGGGATATGATTATTCTCTATAAACACATGGGGGGAGAAGATAAGGTAATGAAAGCTAATTAAAAAGAAATTAAATGGCAATGTAAGCACAAGACAAAATGGCCATAAACCGTCTGTGAGCAGGTAGAAATTTATAATTTTTTATTTCAATGCAGTTAGATAAAACTTTGTTTCAGTTCCTCTGGTGATAAGAGAGAGTTCATTTTCTGTCTCTGACTGATGAGTCATTTGCCTCTGACCCCTCAGGAGCCTGTACTGGCAATGCATGCCCCTGTGAAGGGCACTGCCTACTTGGTGATACCTTTCCTGGTGCGGACTATGTGCCAGCCTTGATCAACTGCCAACAAAATGTACAAGAGCCTTGGCACATTCATCTGTGGTTGGTTGCACCAGTTTTCAGAACACAGTGTCCTTCCCACTCTCTTTTGGAGAGCCCTGTCTCATGCTGCCTATTTTTAGCTCCCTTTTTACCTACTGTCTGTTGTGGGGAGTTTGCCTCCAACCTCTTAAAATGCTTTCCATGTTCTACTTCCATTTCCTTAATTTCTTTTTTTCACAATCGTCTCTTTCCCTACTAATTGTAAAGCCTGCACAAGGCTGTCTTTGAGATATTTCAAAAGGACACAACACTCCCTAAACAGAAGGTTTTCAAATGCCTTCCTCTTTTCTGCCCAGGGCCATACTATCTGGTATGTCTACATTTTGTCAGATCACTGTGGTTGTTTTCTTATCCTACTATTAAGATTCTGAGAAAGCTGCATTGATCTTCTATGCCTGTAGTGTAAGACACACCTGGGCAGATCTATATTAATTTCTTGGAAAGTATTACTCCCAGTGAGCCTAAATGTCAAGAGTTCACAGAAAATTTTTTTTCCATGTGATTGTAGGGCTGGTTTTGTGGTTTCTTTTACATTACCATTGAATAGAGGGAAGCCTCACTGTTAGTTCATCACACCTGGAATCTGTGGGAAAATGCTGGAACTGCCTCCAGCAAATGCATCTAGCCTTCCTTCCCTTGGGACTGATGGCATGAGAGCATGAGTGATGTAGGCTGTATGTCTGGGTCTTGTTTTGACTTCCCCCACAGTCAGAGTGAGGAGTTTGAACATGCCTCAGGCATGGACCTGGACAGGGTAGCTGGTCCCACAGCATAGACTGGTGCTGTCTAGGCTCTCACCTGTTAGTAGCGTCAATTCATCTTGTGGTAGTTTAGGTTTATAAAGTTAATTTTAAGGGAGGAGCATCAGAAACATGGAGAAAACACCTGTTTTGCCCAAAGCTGTATCAAGTCTGGTGACAAACTTTAAAAAACCTTAACCCCAGACCCAGAAATAAAGTCAGATAAGCAATGAACTCATCAACATCATATTTGATATTGAGATTTTTTCCCTTTGTGTGACCAAACATATAGTCTCCCCATGTTTCATTTATATGCATTGCATACCACAAGATGAAAATGCTCTCATGGATTTCAGAAATGGAAAATCTTACCATGATTAGAGAGGCATATGAAGAGATGCCCTGGGTTACAGTGCTGTTTCTCATTGCATTGCATAGATTAGCTAATCTGATGTTTCAACGGTGTAAGTGATGAAGGGTGTGCATGTAAAGCAATAGATGACAAGTTTGTCCATGTCACTGTTACATTACTCTTCTGTGACTTTCTTTGCACATCACACTTTAAATGACAATGTGATAAATGGTGACTCTGTACCAAACTATTCCATTTTCTATGCAAGATATGCAAATAGAAATCAAAGTGTTTTTTGAAAAGCTACCTCTTATTTTCTGCTTTCCTTGCAACAAAATATCCATCTCAGATATCTATGGGACATCTGTTCCAATATAAATACACCACAGTTAATGCTTGAGATACATCACAGACATCTGAGACAAGAATAATAGAATCGTAGAATCAATCATAGAATCACAGAATTGTAGAATCATAGAACTGTAGAATCACCGAATGGCTTGAGTTGGAAGAGACCTTAAAGATCATCTAGTTCCAACACTCTTGCCATGGGCAGGGACACCTCCCACTAGACCAGGTTGCTAAGAGCCTCATCCAGCCCTGTCTTAAACATTTCCAAGTATGAGACAACCACAACTTCTCTGGGCAATCCGTACCAGTGTCTCACCACCCTCATAATAAAGAACTTCTTCCTAGTGTCTAATCTAAATCTACCCTGGTCTAGTTTAAAACCATTGCCCCTTGTCCTATCGCTACATGCCCTTATAAAATGTCCCTCTCCAGATTTCTTGTAGGCCCCTTCAGGTACTGGAAGGCCACAATAAAGTCTCACTGAAACCTTCCTTTGTCCAGGCTGAACAGAGCCAACTCCCTCAGCCTTGTGCTCATAGAGGTGTTCCAGCCCTCTGATCATCTTTGTGGCCCTCCTCTAGACCCTCTCCAATAGATCCATGTCTTTCTTGTGTTGGGGCTCCAGAGCTGGATGTGGTACTCCAGGTGGGATCTCACTGGAGCAGAGTAGGGGGGCAGGATCACCTCCCTTGACCTGCTGGCCACGCATCTTTTGATGCAGCCCAGGATACCATTGGCTTTTTTGGGCTGCCTGTGCACACTGATAGCTCATGTTAAGTACTTCATCAACCAGCACTCCCAAGTCCTTCTCTACAGGGCTGCTCTCAATCCACTCATCACCCAGTCTGTATTTGTGCTTGGCATTGCACTGCCCCAGGTGAAGGACCTTGCATTTGGCCTTATTGAACTTCACAAGGCTGGCATGGGCCCATCTCTCCAGCCTGTCAAGGTCCCTTTGGATGACAACCCTTCCCTCCAGTGTTTCAACCGCATCACAGAGCCTGGTGTCCTCAGCAAACTTGCTGAGGGTGTGCTTGATCCCACTGTCCATGTCACCGACAAAGATGTAAAACAGCACCAGCCCCAGTATTGATCCCTGGTATTGAGCATATTCATTGTTTATTTCATACTTTTTGTGCCAGTTTGCTAAAAGCCCCCCCAATATTTTCTATAACCATCTCTTTTTTCTTTGTTTGTATCTCAGTTGAAGAGAGCATTCTGAGAACAAGATGGGTTTTTCCCAAGCTTCTGCCTATGTTACAGGATGCAGGATGCAGTAGGACACCTTGAGGTGTTTCAGTTTTACTGATGTTTGTTAGGTAATTTTTGTGAAAATTGATAAACAATTATGAAATTACAAATAAGAACAACTGTGGGGAGCTGGGAGAGGAGCATATCCACACGCTTCTTTCCCAGCTTCCTGCAGTTATTCTTATATGTTATCATTTGCTATCTCCAAAATGCATAGAGATCAGGGAAATATTTCTTGAACTATTTAAAGGAATGTAGAGACATTTTGAACATATGCCACCAGCCTGTACTCAGCAGATGACCCTGGGTCACAGTGACCATGTTAACATCAGAGTAATAAGGGATACCAGGGAGAAACTATTAAGGAGGACTGTTCTACTTAGGCATAGCTGACACTTTTTCCCCATAATGGGATTACCTTGAACAACCTTCCTGGAACTCTGTGTTTACACTTGATATTCTCCAAAATAGGGAGAAATTGTTCTGAGATTGATTTCTTGGACTGAACATCCTGCATGATTTCTCCCAGCAAAGCTGCCCCCAGTGACTCAGAGTGCTGGCTAGTGCAACACTGGGCTCATGGCAAGGAAAATACCACTCCCTTTTTGTGACTGAGTCCTTTTAGGCTCCCCTTAGTGCATCTCCTGGCAATGATTAGGAACATCTACTTATTTTTTTAAATGTTACTCCCCCTCCCATAGACTCCAGTCCTGTGAAGTCCTTAGGAAACATACCAAGATCTGAAAAGCTATTGTTTGGTATTTCAAATCCTGGTCCCTTTATGTCCAGCTGGTGGGAAAAGAGGAGAGAGAGACAGAAAGAAAATAGGAAGGCGGCAGCAGGGAATGGGGGGAGGGTTAGAAGTTTAGTGCAAAATGGATAGAACTAGGGGTAAATGGATCCAAAGGATGGAGAAAAGTGGGACAAAAGTAGAGCAAGGCATGCTTAGTCTTGGTCCTGCTGGATGTTTCACTAGGGACTTTGTGAAAGCAGGGGGAGGTTTTGTCCTATGAAATAGCCTGTAGGGTGAAGTAAATAAAAGTACAGGCACCTTGATAAACAAGACAAATTGTAAAAAAAATAAATAAAATCAAGCAGAATACCAGCAAGAAAGAGAAAGAGTAAATAGCTAAGAAGTATCTGGAATACAAAGGTGGGGAGAAAAAACCCAGTCCAACAAATAAAAAACAAGTGTTCTCTTAAGTGGCTTCCTGCCAAGGGCAGATGATTTTATCTCTCTGTGGCGCATTTCTTTCCACTGCAGGATGGAGCCATGGATGCTCTTCCAATTTTTCAGAAATATTTGAAGTCTAGGAGTTTTTTTGGATTGCTATTAGCAGTGGATAATGTATAGTGTGAGAGGCTTGCTACAGAGATGTAGTAATCTTGGGAATGCCAAGACAATGACAAGTTCATAAGGGCCACCAATATGTAACAGCGCTACTGAGACTTCATGGGAAAAACCAAGGACATCTTTGATGAAGATGTAGAAAGAATTAGCAACACATATTAAAAAGAATTAACAATACTAATACACAAAAAGTTGACATGTTTGTAACTGTAAATTTTTCCCCTCCTGTAGTTAAAGAACAAATTTATTTTTTTTTCTGTTTAAAGTTTAATACAAACTTTTCTTTTGGTTTGAGTTTGCCCCTCCCATTCTCATCTCCAAGCTGCAGGTCATCAGATTTTCTTATTGTCTACGATGGAAAAATCTTCAGAATAATACCTTATCTTTGATTGTCTTGGCCAAAGACACAGTATATTTACAAAGTCTGATATCCTGTGGCAAATGAAATTATTGTCTGTATATAATCTGATGTTGTGCTTCTGATAGACACATATAAATGTGCAAGCTACATGGGAAGCTTTGTATGGGATTATTTGGCACATATTTGGGTCTTTTTTTTGGCCGAGTCTGTGAAATGGTTGCATTAGTAACAAATGAAAATTATAATAATGTCTTTTGTCTTCAACATCACTGAAAAACACACGGCTATTCTTTATTGCAAAATCTTAATAATCTTCATCAGTTGCTTGAAACTTTGGCTATAGATATATCTTCCTTACCAATCCCTTCAGTATCTAACTTCATCTTTATCTCATGTCTAGTTACATTATGTAAACCACAGGATGATGCTTTTTTTTGTTTCTTCAACACTGCTAAACCTTAAACTTCACTTGAGTCACGGCAAAGTTTGGACCATGCTCAGAAAAGCAATGTTAGAAGAAGTTGGGATGGGCTTCAGGTCTCTTATATTTCAAATGGTATTTGTATTCAATAAAGACAAAGAATTATAACCAAAGGATTACATTTTCAATACTTAGGAATCTAAGAAAGATATGATAGGAAATAAGAAGTACAAAAGCATAAGGTTATAGTTGCATTTGTATGTGAGCAGCAAGCCATTGAAATACCCACTTTTTTTTCAGGAATGCAGATCTATTTCTCTGACTTACAGATAAGTGTGTGCTGTAATTAAGGATGGAATCTCTTCTGAACTTCACTCTTTTGGCTGCACTGGGAGACCTGCTGGTGGTTTCATTTAATGAGGATAGCCATACAGAGTTTCTGTCTCCAAAAATTCTGTGATTAAGAAATAAAGAATGCAAAAGCTATGAATACTGAGGAATCTAACATTATCCATATTGCACTGGTTTACAAACTAAGGGTGGACTCCTTGTTGTCCTGAGCTGTCCTACAGAACTATCTCTTGTGTTTTGAATTGAGAACTTGATGACAATGGTTTCTGGTGGTCTGCAGGCTGTCAGTGATCGGTGGCTGCCTGGATTCAGGATCAGCTCTTTGGTTTGATATAGATTTTTACATATTACTCTTGGAAGAGACACCCAAGTGTCTTCTACTGATGCCTTACACGTGGCTATGCTGCTGCAATATTTGGCTCATTCTTTCTCCCATTCTTCTTTTCCAGTACTTCATTTGAGCAGGGCTGAATGCAGGATGCTACACATTTCTAATGGATAAAGGCAAGGACAAAGTTTTCCTTTTCTATGGAAGCATAAGGAGTTGCTGGAAGTTAAAGTTGTACTTCTATCTACAGGTTAACAGCATAACTACTACATGCTTTTAAATATCACTGCTGCCATAATGGAGAAATTGGGTCATGCTCTAGGAGCTATGTTGTGAAGCACTGAGAAAACTTCACTGCTTTTATGAACACTGGGTTCCCACCACATGTTTTAGTTCTGACTTTTGTGATCATTGTGATCACTGTAACAGTACAGCTTGCAACCAAGCCAGGAATGAAAGAATTGCAAGGGTGAGCGACACAAGACTATTTCAGGTTTGATTGGGACTTCAGCATCTGTCCTTAGTTTGTGGTGTTAGGGATTGCTAAAATATTATTGTCAGTAAAGTACTTGCAACCCCATGGCCAGAAGCTTTAGGGATGAAAAAAGCTATCTACTCCATCTATTGATAACAACGACAAAGTGATGTTATGCAGAACTTCATTTGCAAAAGAGAAATTCAAGCGGTAGTTAATCATAGTTTCACTTCTGCTTTAGAAGTTTAGTAGAAGTGTTATCTTGTAGCAAAGACTTAATTTCCATGTCTCAAGGGTAAGGGCTGGGCCAGCCACTAGAGAAATGAAAGATGCTCTCTATTAACATCTCTTCCTTCCCAAAGGGGAGAGAAACTTATGGATTAGAAAACTAAAACTGTTTTAATGAAAATAATAACAATAAAATTAAATATATATAAATATATAAAAAACTAATAACAAACTTAATTTCCTTGATGGTAATTATGTTACTGTCATCACTGATGCTGTAGAGCAGGCACTGGGGAAGTCCCAGACTGGACTCAACAGTAGATGGCAATTGGGTTTAGGAACTGAATTCTGGAACTGGATTAAGGAATGCACGGATTGGGATTGAAGGCACAATGGACAGTCTTCCTCAAATGTCAAGAAGAAGAAAACTTAATCCTTGACATTCCTCAGTTTTATATTGAATATAATGTATATAAATAGTATAACAGGTATAATAACGGGTATAAACTTGAGAACACAAGGTTCCACATCAACATGAGGAGAAACTTCTTTACTGTGAGGGTGACAGAGCACTGGAACAGGCTGCCCAGAGAGGTTGTGGAGTCTCCTTCTGTGGAGATTTTCAAAACCCGCCTGGACATGTTCCTGTGTGACATGCCCTAGGGGATCCTGCTTTGGCAGGGGGATTGGACTTGGTGATCTCTAGAAGTCCCTTCCAACCCCTAACATTCTATGATTCTATATGGAATTGAATACTTTGTTGGTCAGTTTAGGGGACCTTTTCCTGTCTGCTCTTCCCTGAAGGTGTGACCTCTTATTGACTGCACCCCTAACATGGTACATGATATTTAGCAGTGACCTTGGTCATCATAGGAGCAAGTATAAGCAAGAGTCTTTTTGTGTATCAGTCTTTGATAGTAACTACAAACATAGAGAGTTGTCACTGTTAGAAGCAGACACCATCTGCCAAAATACACCGTTAACATCAGAAAGTGAAGTTTGTTAGAAGACACTGAGAAGAAAAGCAAAATCACTGAACAGAATTAGTTCTGTTCTAGCTCAAACCAGGACAATGTGCTGTTAAGACCTTCTGCTCAAGTTTTCTGCACAGGATTTCTGGGGTATCTGTTGCTATGGACTGAATGCAGAGTGGGTGATGATAGGGAGGGCCTTGCAGTGGGAGGCGGTACACAGGACAGTAGCATCTTCCTCACTTCTTCTGCCCCTCAGGGAGGCTGGAACACTGTTTACATAATGAAATAATGCTCCCACAGTCATCTAAGCAAGCTGAACTCCCAAGAACTAGAGACGGACCTACCAAGAGAAACCTGGGCTACTGCTCTGCATTGCCTGTGAGAGGTGGTGAAGCTGTGGGACAGTCTCCATCACTGGGGAAAAGGAAGTTAGAGAGAGTCATCTACCAAGGACATTAGAAGGATGTGAGAGGGATACTCTATTTACCCGATCCACTATATTTCAGTATGTTGTTTGCTTTATTTATTTTTTTCCTGAAGTTCATGCTGCTGCTGCTGGTCTCTGCCCATGCAAATGTGGCTCTGCCTTTCCCCAGTGCTGAGGGGAGGCGGGGGCTGTGGGTGCCTTTGATGGTCTAATGCCTTGTTGTTTTAATTCTATGATTGCATTCCCCATCCTCTTCTAGAGACTTTGTTTCTACAGTTTTGGTGTACTTCAAAGTGACAAGTAACGTGGGGACTAGTCCTAGGTGAGGCACACTGAATTTCCCCATATTTCTGTATTAGTCTTGAATGAATCCTGCTATTTCTCTGCTATGTCCAATGATAGGACAAGGGGCAACAGGTGCAAGCTGGAGCATAAGAGGTTCTGCAGAAACATAAGGAAAAACTT
>WUAM01000038.1:1245852-1271147 GCA_024336885.1 Actenoides hombroni
ATTAAAAAAGAGAAAAAAAAAAGAAAAAAATGCATATGTTTTAAAAATAATAGATGAACTCTACAGAAAATGTTTGGATTTGAGTAAAAAGGCATTTTATTTGACATATAATTGTTTGACATTTCAATTTATGAATAATCTTCACTTCTTTATACTGTCTAGGTTCCTTCATATTTTCCCAGTGTTGAGAAAACAATAAGAATCAAAAGATCAGTTATTTGTACAGCTTTCACTGATCTTATTTAGATAAGTGTCCCAGATAGAGTAAGTGTATCTTTTGCTCACATTCTTTACCAATGTTTCCTATGACATACCACTTTCATTCTTACACAGTATCAACCTTGGCAGACTGTTAGATTTTACTTCTTTGATTTGCTCATCTCTTCATAACCTTACCAAAATAAACAGTAATTCAGCAAGTATCTAATAATATTACCTCTGTATTATCTCACCTACATAGCTCTTTAATTAAACTTGAGATAGTGGTTATTTGACCTCAGATTCTGGACGCATGGTTCATTCATACTTAGAAACAGATTTACCTGCACTCATAAGACAACACATAAGATAGCTACTGCTTATAATTAGTAATATGTAAATTAATATGTAGCACTTTCAGCTTTCATTTGCTTTAAAGATTGCAAAATGTCTAAAGACTCGCGGAGTCTTCTTGCTTGCTAGGCTGGGGATATACTTTAATGTAAATAATAATAATAACCCAAAATCTTTCTCCCACACTACCAAGCTGATGGATTTGAGTCACAGAATAAAGAGGAAAAGTCTAAAAATCTTACCTTCATTTTGAGTAAAAAAAAAAAAGCTGACAGATATTCAGATTCTTAATCTGTGTAATGAGTGAGCTAACCTTGCACAGACTGCCAAATAGCTGAAAAGAGGCATATAGTTTGAGATTTGAAATCATGCTTTTGTGCTATATTTTCAATGCTGCATTCTCTATTACATCACCATGTCCATTTACCTATATACTGGAGACAGTAATTATCTATCCACGTAACTACAGAATTTAGATAAGACTGAAAAGCAATTAAGTTTGAATGTTTGGTATAGTGTTTAGTGCACATTTCTACTGACCATGCTACCACCACTGCTCCAAAAGGATACTTTATGCACATGCCACTTACTATTCTTCTATATATTATTTCAGTAATCATTTCCAGAGCAAACTTACTCATTTGGTGAAGGAGAGAATGACTCTTTCTTCACATTATACTTCTATAAACATTTCACAGTGACAAGTCCTTCCCGGGCCTGAGAAGCAGTGTCCATGCAGCTGAGCACTGCTTCTATACACAATGACTGAAAAGGTGTAAAGAAGAATCACAAAAGAATTTATAACAGGCTAAAGTTTTGGGCAGCTGACTAAGTTTTCATTCATGTTACATTAGGATGTGGTGTTTGTTTCAGAATCACAGAAGAATTGAGGCTGGAAGGGACCTCTGGAGGTCACCTGATCCAACCTACCTGCTCAAACAGGAACATCTAAAGCTGGTTACCCAGGACCATGTCCCGATCTATTTTGAGTATCTCCACGGATGGAGATTCCACAACACCTCTGGGCAACCTGTGCTAGTGCTTGGTCACCACCACAGTAAAAGAGTGGTTTCTAATGTTCAGATAGAGCATCCTGTGTTTCAGTTTGTGCCCATTGCCTCTGGTCGTGTTACCGGGGCACCACTGTGCCCGCTACCTTAAACAATGGATGTCAACAAATTTACCATTTACACTCCTACCTGGAACTCAAAAAGTTTCTATGATGATACCATATCTCCGTGGTAGA
Organism: Actenoides hombroni; assembly: GCA_024336885.1. Lineage (NCBI taxonomy): Eukaryota > Metazoa > Chordata > Aves > Coraciiformes > Alcedinidae > Actenoides > Actenoides hombroni. Next base: position 1,247,651 of record WUAM01000038.1, read on the forward strand.
TAAAAGGCTGCTAAGAGAAGCTGGAGAAGAAACTGGAGAATACCTCAAACATACATGCACACACATTAAACACCTGATACACAGACAATACAAAGATGGGGGGGGGGGTGTATACAGGAAAACACTTTGATAAACTTATCTGGTACCCTGCTACACTTGAAAGGGTAATAATCTAATCTGACCTATCACAGTGATCTAAACAGACATGGTATCAGACCTGATGATCAAAGGGCTAGAGAACCTGCTCTGTGAAGAAATGCTAAAGGAGTTAATTATTTTTTTTTCCTCTGGAGAAGCGAAGGGACCTCATCATAGTATTTCAGTATATAAAGGGTGGCTACAATGAGGACAGAGGCTCTCATTTCATAAGGAGCCACATGCAGAAGACATGGGGCAACAGGTACATGTTGCACCAGAAGAGGTTTTATCTAGACATAAGAAATAATTCTTTTACAGTAAGAACAATCATTCACTGGAACAACCTTCCCAGGGACATGACAGATGCATCGCTGGAGGTTTTCAAGATGCAATTGGAAAGAGTCCTAGATAATCTCATTAGTCTCTCTTTCCCATGAAATGTTGGACCAGATATGGTCCTTTTTAACTTAGGCTGTTCCATGATTCTACAATAGCTCTGAGATATTACAGCTGTGGCCTCATAATCATACAATTGCAAACTCATTTTCCATTTATCTGTGAAGGAAGATGTGACAAGTGGCAAAGAAGGCTTACTGTTCTTCAATATAGACATGAGCCCTGCTGTGCCTGTACTGGTACAAGAATTGATATACTTCATTTCATGTAAGATTTGAGATCACTAAAAAAGTTTCTCTGTGTAGTTTCAGATGTTCTACATTCTTTTTTCTCAATATATAAATGTAATTTTTAGGGAACTTCGAATCATACACTTCTCTTGAAAAAAGATCATATTGAATAACCAGGCTCCTTTTAGGGCCTTATGATAGAGCAGCACAACTAAGCTAGTTTTAAATTAGCTAGCCAGAATACTGTTAGCAAAGTAGGCAAGATGGAAATCTTGCCTCAAAACAAGGAATCAGACCTGCCTGAAACAATAAAGAATTTTCTTTGGTTTATCCCACTGTCCACCTGTGCAAACAGTACACAAGCTAATTACTTTAAATATACCTACTCCATCTATTTTTATACTACAGTGTAGCCAGAATAGTGACTATAGGACAGAAATGCATACTATAGCACTTGTAATTATAAGAAAATTGAATAGCATCCTTTAATGGCTTTACTCTATAACAGTTAACAGCAGTTATTTAAAAAGCAACACCTTGCATACTTAAGAACAGAAATACCTCAAACAGTCTTTCATAATAACAGTAATTCTAATAGTAACAGTAATAATGAATAAAAACAATACTAAACAAAACAAAACAATACTAATGAATAAAAAAGGTAACTCAAGACCTGTTTACCACTTGAATGGAAAGCATCTGAAAAGTGCAGATAGTTGAACTTAGAATTACACTTTGGTAGCATTCTTTAAAATAATCAGTCATGCCTGAATATCTGTAATGCAAAAAATACATACTATTTCAACTTCACATGTGAAATCAATTCCAGGTCTAATAATCAGTGGGGTTTTGATAAAATTTCTGTAATTGATAGATCTCATGTGAGGTAAATCTTCACAATGTGGCCATTAAGGCAATTTTGGATGAACTTTTTAAATCTTTACCTAAATCCATCAAAAAACCCCAGTATATACAGTATCAGAAACTAATAAAACATTGCAAGAGTAGATTTCTTAAGAACATTCTTTCATGGCTTCTCTATTTCAGAGCCTTGAAAATAACACCAATTAAATGCACAAACAAAAAAATTACAAATGTACCAACAAATTAATTTTTTAAGGGACTACATGGTCTACTGAAACAACAGGCTTTATGTTTAGTGTGTGTGTCTGTTTATCATTCAGTTAATAAATTCACAAAACAGATCCATAATTTATTGACAAAGAAGACTGTGGAAATACATTTTCTCAGAACATTATTTTTTAATAATGCTTCATTTGCTCCACCTGATTTTTTAAAGTCAAGTCCTTGCCAGTTTAGAGAGTAGAAGAAACACAGAGTCAATGCAGACAGGAAGGTAACATTTAACCACAATTATGTGCCTTAGCTAGACATACTGTAATAGCAGATTTTTCTAAACCTTAATCCTATTGGGATTAAAGTCTACATGACTAGCATACATTGTTTGGAAATAAAGCCAAGGATATTAGCTAGTCTTGGCTTTACATTCTTCTTTTGTTATGAAGGCAATAAGAAAAAATAGGTTCTTTCAGACCTTGTTCAAGTATTTTCACCAGTTTAAGCAAAATTGATTTTCACAGCATGCATTACAAAAAAAAGAAGCGCTAAACCAAGCAGTAGAGTCACAGTAAAGGGGAAGCTACTCAGCACGAAAAGAATCTATGTAGTCAGTTTTGGGCTCATGAAGATGCAGAGGTGAGAGAGAGCCCTAGCTGGAATTACCATGTGATGACCCCAGCCCTACTCTCACACAATAGGAACGGGAATAATGGCTTTCTGTAACTCTAGCATGAGCATATTGAGCAGCACTGCCATGGCCTAGAATCAGTGACCAATAGTTTATCATCTTAGACAATTGCTGGCTTAGCCTATACCCAGAAACAGGCCTGTGGAGTTTGTCTGTAGGATTTCCTTGTGTATGGAAGGAAATATATATATATATATTGTATATATAAAATCATGTATAAATATATATATATCTAAAATATCTATGTATCTTGCATAGATCCATAGTATTATAAGACAAAAATCCCACCCTTTTTCCACTCTAAATATTCTTAAATTAGTATTTTAAAAGAGGTGAAATCTCTTTCCACTCACTATATAGTCTCAGAAAGGTAGTATGAGAAATGGATGGGATACAGATGTGAATTCCGGTCTTTCTCAGAATATGACAAAGGCAGGCTCCCATCTTCTGGTGCTACAGGGACTGAAGAACCACTTTAAATTGTGACCTTGCACTCCTTTGCATTCAATATGATATTTGTGGGGTTTTTTTTGATTGTCTGTTTGTTTTTTTCATTACTTCTACAACCTCTATAAATTGGCAACAAAGAGGACTACAAGATAGAGGTAGACTGTGCCCATCTCTCCCTTCAAAGCATTTTGCCTGATACAGCACCATGAATACATTTTCTAAGTTTCAGCAAGAGGTGTGAAGGCCGTTTCTCCACAATCGTGATGCTGTGAAGGACTCTCACATTTTTCCTCAGTTTGTTTTCTTTAAATACTTCTCTGAATTGTTTGGGTTACACAGCTGAAGTTGCACAAAGAGAAAACTAACAGAGCCAGGATATCAGAACAAAACCTCATAAATCAGACCGCAGTCTCTGAGAATCTAGTGCTGTTAATATGTCATAGCAAATTCACTTTGTCTCTGGCAAAGTTAAAGAGAATAATTTGTAACAGGATAATCTATCTTTCTAAACTCTGGTCATTTTCCCAGGCCCCCAAGGTTCATTCCCAAAGTGCTCCATAAAAGAAAACTCCAGTGCACACTAACTACAAGCCTTCCCTTTCTGTCTCAGGCACCTAAAATTTTTGTTAGGAATGCAGAAGGAAAGGTAACTACTTCTGTGCTTAATATACTTTGCTGCTGACACTGAATTCGGAACAGATGGTGAAGAGCATCGCAATAACCCTTGTCATCAGACAACCTTTCTATGGACTGCCCATACAATACAGTTATCAAGGTGCTGTTCATGGCTCTAACATTTTGATGACATGTAATCATTTGCAAAGGTAGGGACTGTTCCAGTGACCACAGCAGCACTTACATAGTATTTTTCATGTTCAAAGAATGTGACAGGCATCAGCTAATCAATTCTCATAGCCTGTTAATTCTGTTTTGAGGGCTATGGAGAGACAAATTCAGTCCTGACTATAAAGAAGCCCAGTGGCCTCAACTTTACTGCTAGAGTTAGGACAGGTTAGTTAATTTGTTACTGTCCAATGTCAGAAAGATTATTTTTGCTGTCATCAACAGCAAGTTGATTTTATATGGCATGTCTGAAAAATGAGGGATAGTTAAGTCTTGCAAACCACTGAACCCTTGGTTTTCAATCCAGTAAATCTCATAAGTAGTCTAATTTTTTAAGCCCGTGAATGATCCTACTGACTTCAGCTTAGAGGCTTAAGCACAACTACAGATGCTTTTCAGGTCTGGGAATGCAACAAGAGCTTTCAGGATGAGGTCCACTGTGAATATACAGCTGAGGACAAAGACACAGATTGTTCTGGCATCTAATTCTAAACTTGTTCTTTTAGATGGTGTTCTCTGTTAGCCACCCAAAAGACAGCTTGCCAGTTCATTATCTTCCCTTTCTCCTCTCTATTTCACTCTGCATAAAGGCAGCAGGAATATATTTGAGACATGAACAGAACCGTACATTTTATTTTACACACTACATGTGCCAGTAACTATTAAAACATGATGGTGCTAAAAGGCTGTGACTATATAGATATGGATAGATGTATGTATATAGATATATGTATATCTAGTAATGCACTCATCACTGAAATGCTCTCTGAGTGTCTGGCTACAATACACTCACTGGTTCCAGAAGCATAGAGGAATCCTGATTCAAACCTGCTGGTTTTATACCTGAACTGGAACAAAGAATCAGCCCAGTGAATTAATATGCAAGTGAGCCTTTTCTTAGAATGCTTCTCATAAAGCTTATTTGAATAAGATGGGAAAAATTTATAAGTTAATATACAATGATCTTCTGACACAGATACACATAAGTAAACATTTTATCTGCAGGGAGATAGAGTTTTCCCATAAATTTCACAGATATTATCTTGTACCCGAAAAAACCTTCCCTTCATCAGCAAGCATATCATCCCCTTCCTCCTTCCTCTCTTCTCTTATTTCTCCCCCTTCAATGGCCACAGTTTCCTTAGGACGTTTAGAATTTTCTGGTTTGAACTACCCACCAGGTGGTGTGAGAAGCCTGGGTGAAAGAAAAAAACACTGATATCTTTTCACCCACCATCAACACTTTCTTTTAAGCACAACAGGACATTCCAAGGAGTACTTATCATCACTGTAAGAAGACTGATGCTTCCTCCATCTTAGTCACTATACAAGTGCACCATGTATCTCATCCCCTTTGCATATCTTGTATTTCATTGCTCTCTGCATTTTTTCCTTGAGTTCAGGTCTCTTATTTTAAAATTCCTTCTTGAAATTAATGTCTTTTCTGCCTTATTTACTTTTCTTCCAAAACATGGTATGAATTTTCCCTTGGCTTAACTCAAGCACATCTTTCTGCCTAATTCCTGTGCCTGTCTCTTTCTGCTGCATTATAGCTGCAGGAATACACATAAACCAGACTGGCAGCTGTGTGTAAGGAATGCCAGATTTGCTTACCTTCATTAAATCTGAGTTGGGTATACTTGCCTTGACATTTCTGGAAGGATAATGTAGTGATGGAAGACTACTTAATGGGGGGGAGGGGGGGGAAGGGAAGAAAAAAAAAGTGTATCTGGGGTTCATTTCTTCAGCTGTTCACTACAGCCTTTAATAAGAACCTCTAGCTGAACCCCCTTTACTAGATAGGCTCCACGTGTTTAGAAGCCCTTCTGCTCATTGACTGCAGCTAGACATTGTAGGACACAAGTGCTGAACCCTCTAGACTTCCCAAGAAGCCAAGTACATCTCAGACCTTCAACCAGAGGGTGATATCTAATTTACAGTTTAACCTGCTATTAAATGGGTAAAATGTGAATCACATGAAAGCTGATGCTAGTAAATCAAAAGCTATGCAGATTCATATTTTATATTCATTCTTCATTGGTTGCATAAATTAGACTCTTACACAGAATTACAGTAGAAAAAAGCTTTGTGAAAAAGCTAAAATGATAATAAAGAAGATGATCTTGAGTATTGTGTTCAGTTTTGGGCATGGCAGTATAAAAAAAGACATTGAGGTGCTGGAGCAAGTTCAGAGAAGGGCAATGAAGTTGCTGGAGGGTCTGGAGAAAATGCCTTATGAGGAGCAGCTGAGGGACCTAGGGTTGTTTAGTCTGGAGAAGAGGAGGCTGAGAAGAGACCTTATTGCTCTCTACAACCACCTGAAGGGATGTTGTTGTGAGGTGGCTGTTGGTCTCATCTCTGTTAACTAGTGATAGGACCAGAGGAAATGGGCTTAACTTGCACCAGGAGAGGTTTAGGTTGTATATTAGGAAAAAATTTTTTACTGAGAGAGTGATTAGGCATTGGAACAGGCTGCCCATGGAGGTGGTGGAATCGCCATCTCTGGAGATGTTTAAAAGGTGTCTAGATGTGGCACTTCAGGACATGGTTTAGTGTTCCTGATAATATTTAGTATATTTATTTAGTAGATGGTTGGACCTGATGATCATCTTGAAGGTCATTTCCAACCTTAATGATTCTATGATTATTTGAACTCTAATTCAGAAATCCCCACAAGAGCAAACACTAGAGGTGACATGCTAGGGAGAATTCCTTGAATAAATAAATAATATTTTTTTCTCTAGGTCTGATATATCTCCGGTACAGGTTCAGATTTGTAAGCTTCAGTGCAATTTTCAGTCCCTAATACATTGCAGGTCTAAGTAAAGAAGTCTTCTATGCCTAAAATAACACTGGCTATTTTAAAATAATCAATGCATCAGAGAGACAGAGCAACTACAACATGTTAGGCCTTGATGAAACAGGTTAGCCTAATGTTCTACAGCCCAAGGGAAGGGCAGATGATATTTATATTACCCACGAACATGAATAAGAACACTGAAGGTTATAGGGTTATTCCATTAACTGGATCCATCACCGGGCAACATGAAAATTCTATTATGTTTCCAGACAAGGCCTTGAGAGAATTGTAACAGGCCCACTGACGTTACTTTTGATTCTGCCTAAATTAAGTGAAGGCTTTACATTTAAAAGACTTTTATTTGGCCATAGATCAATATTCAATTACATGTTTCAATTTATCCTGTCCTATGTACTATAAAAATTTTCTTGCTGTGATTTATGGGAATATTTAATTAGCAAATGCTGTATAAGTAACTGACTTGCAAATGTTTGTCTTATAAAAACCAGGGGCAAGTCATGTACAAGTACAATTTCTTAATGAGACTTTGGATTGAAAATTTAATTTCAAGATACAGTAGTTTGGAAAGTTATCCTCTGAAAAATGCTCACAGTCTGTGTCCTCTGGCCTCCTTCCATCTAAAACTCAACACAAGGTATGACTCTGACAGTTATATGACACATGAAGAAGAATTAGGAAGACAGTGCTGATATAGTTGTGTTATGATCTGACTTGGTTTAATGTCAGTCCATGGCTCCTGGAAATTCATCCCTCCACCCACAGAAGGCTCAACCATCAGCTTTAACTAGTAAGAATAGACACAGTCTGTCCATGAAAATGTTCCACTCAGGTTTCCTGGAGACTGAAATGAAGGTGGAAATCTCCTCCCTCCCTAGATGTTTGCTCACTTGTGGTGTACTGGATGTTTTGTTCTGAAGGTAACTGTCCTCCAATACAGTCTCCTGCGTTAAGTCTACACTTGCACACGAGCAAGGGGAGTCTGAAACCATGCTTCTCAGGAGAAGAGAAAGAAGAAAGCTGTTCTGGAAAGTCATAGAATCATAGAATTGCTATGGTTGGGAAAGACCTTTAAGATCATCAAGTCCAACCATTATCTACTCTACCAGTGACACTAATATACCATATCCTTGAGGACCATATCCATATGTTTTTTAAGTACATCCAGGGATGGTGATTCAACCACTTTGCTGGGCAGCCTGTTCCAGTCTTTGATAACCCTTTTGGTATAGAAGTTTTCCGTAATGTCCAACCTAAACCTTCCCTGGTGCAACTTGATGCCATTTCCCATTGTCCTATCAGTTGTGACTTGTGAGAAGAACCCAACACCCATCTCTCTCTACAAACTCCTTTTCTTCAAACTAAACAACCTCAGCTGCTCCTCATGAGACTTATTCTCAAGACCCCTCACCAGCTTCATTGCCCTTCTCTGGACCCACTCCAGCACATTGTGCTGTCATGGAAAATTTAAGCAGGTGGCAGTATGCTGCTTCTAGATGATAAAACCAGTGACTCTTATTAATATTCATTAATAGTAGTGGAAAGCCTTACTCCTCCTCCTTCTCTCAGCAGTAGCTGTCCTCCATTCTTTCTATTCCAAACTCATCCTCCAGCAGGAACAACACTCCAAACTGCCACATCATGTCCATTCATAGGACAAGGGGCAACAGGTGCAAGCTGGAGCATAAGAGGTTCTGCAGAAACATAAGGAAAAACTTTTTCACTGTGAGGGTGACAGAGCAGTGGAACAGGCTGCCCAGAGGGGTTGTGGTCTCCTGCTCTAGAGACATTTAAAACCCTCCTGGACGCATTCCTGTGTGACCTGCTCTCGGTGGTCCTGCTCTGGCAAGGGGGTTGGACTAGGTGATCTTTCGATGTCCCTTCCAACACTTAACATTCTGTGATTCTGTGGTTTATCACAAGACAACCCCACAGATGGTAATGTCCAAAAGGCACATAGTACCCAGAGGGTGTCCAGCCGCAGACTGTGGCAGTGCAGCTGGGGGACACTCAGACAGCCGTTTCCCTTTGCAGGCTCTCCAGCGCTGCACGTTCCCAGGACAGATTCCCAGGGCTTATCTCAGGGACTGGTGACACCAGCAGCAGGGCAGCCTTTTGCCCTTCAAAATCATTGCCTTCTGTTGGGGTGAAACTTCACAAACTAGCTAATGACCAGAAGCAGAAAGAGCCAGCATTTTAGAAAATACACTGCTTCTGTTTTTTTCCTCTCTCTTCCTTCCCACTGGCAGCTTGGGCGGGACCTGACAACTGCTTTCTGCTGCCTCCATGGAGTGAGAGTGCTCTCTGTGCCACAGTAAACTTTGTCTCTGTTAAATCAACCCTAGAGGCTTAAAATACACTTCTAAAGGCCCTTTTGTCTGACTGGTGCAATGTCCTGTATCCCTGGTGCTGATCACATTATGTTGGTTTTACTTGCCACTTTTCGGTTACCTTTACAGCATTTTATTTCTGAAGTCCTCTGCCAACAGTCCAGTTGCAGGGCTGCGTACCTATCAGAACTGGGAAAATAAATTTAAAAACTACTATTAACCTCTGTTTAAACCCAGGAGCTACTGCAGTACTTTCAGGAATGTGAGAAACTAGTGAAGTGGGAAGATCTAGCAATTTTAGAGAAGAATCTGGAGCTTTCACTAGAGGTTCAAGTGGGCAGGAAGTGCAATGGGATACAAACATACAGTGTCTCTATGAGCACTGGATTTCTCCAGCAAAGTGCAGGAAAGGATGTTGGGAGTGTTTGTCGACTGTAAAAGTACAGAGTACTTCCCCAAAGATGGCAAGGTGATAAAGTAGAACCTCTCAAAAATTATATGTAAAATATATATATATATAAAAATATACACACACATCTCTATTTGCTTATATATTTATTTTTTTAACTTGACTACTTTCTTGGAAAGAAAGGAAAGGGAAGAGCTCAGTTTCTGCCAGGAAAAACTCACAGCTAATTGAAAAAATTATCCTTCCCATTCTTCAGTACGTAATGAGATGCAACTATGCTTCCCCACCACCCTTAAGTGTAGAAAAACTTACTCCTTGCTATCATCGTGTAAGGAAACACTGCTGGCCCTGGACCTAAGAAGAGCAGCAGTGAATGTTGTATTTCATAGCCTTTTTCCCTGTTCATTCTTCTATCTATCTATTCTTTGGAGTTCAAGGTGTCATACATTCAAAATGAATGCTGGAGGTACTGCCACATGGCTTTAACTGTAATCTATGCCCTGGTTTCTCCAGGAAATGTTTGACCTGACACTGCACTGAATTTATGAGAGTGAAATCCTTTCACAAAGGCAAGTGCTGAAAATTTAATACATCTATTTCACCTTGTGGGAAAATTATTTGTTTTACAGAAAATCAGAAAAATTAAATTAAAACAGAGCATCCTGGAGGGTGGTCACTTCTGCTTCTCGGATGCTTACTTCTTGCACCTTTTAAACTGCACAGCACTGTGACTGGTCAAAATATAACCTTATGACTGAAAATACAAGAAACTAAAAAGCACAGGCAAAAGGAACAAAAAGGTAATTTAAGTTCCAAAGTTAGTAATGGAAATAAGAACATCAAACAAAGCCAGACACTGATTTAATCTATCATCAGTGCGATTTTAACACAGCCATGACAGTGTAAGTCATCATTATGTGTCTTCTCTGTGAGAGCACCAAGGACCCTATGTAGCACAGTAGTTCAACAATCTATTTGCATTTAGGTATTTCTGTAAAACTGGTATTTTCTATTTCATCCTTATAATTAAGGAAAACCCTAATCTAAAGTTAGAGAGATACTCATGCATTCTGCTCCATTTGAGATCTATGAAGGCAAGAAAAGCCTCTGTTATTCTCTGCAGACTGTAAAGACCTAGTAATGTGGTCAATCACATTTTGTCTATGATCAAGTCCTATCTCCAAGCCAATACAGCTGAACTGCTTGTTAAAGAACAAATTACAGTTCTACATGTTGCCATTTTTGTCACTCCTGTTATTGGTTTGGGTTTGCTTGCATGATTATTACTGAGACAGATAGAAGAGGAGGAAGAGATGCATGGGAGGGTGAAGCTGGAAAAGCCTACATAATCTGAAAAGCATCTGATCAGCTGTATTTTGCCCCTCTGGAAGACAGGCAGATTCAATGAGGATGACACCATTTGATTCAGTAAATGGAAGCACTGCCCCCTGCCTCCCCCCCCCCATCTGAGATAATTAATCCACTGTTTTCACTGCACTTATGCCTCTGAGCCTAACATGGACCACCACCCCACCATACTAGGTGCTGTGCAGGCACAGCACAAAAAGAATTTCAGAACATGATGATTTCTGAATTTCCTTCTGGTGGCTGCTGGCTGCCATGCAGGGAGCCTACTGAACAGCTGAGTTTAAGAGGTGTGTTGCTTTACTTCACTAGTATTAATGTTATTTAAGTGGTATTAATGTTTGTGTTAATGCTGCATGTAAATTAGCTAGAATATTCTTCTATTCTCTTTACTCATCACTGCTTCTAAATCCAGAGGCTCAGGGAACATCTGCCTTGTGGGAATGGAAACACCCAAGCTGGGTCAGCTGAGCCAGAGACAGGTGTGAAGGATTTTAGTTAGAGACCCTGAGCACAGAGACTCTGACCCACAGAAGTCAGTGGGTCCAGAACCAGTGCCCATATGGTCATTTAGCATCACTAAGACATATCTGAAAAGAATTGCTTTCCTAATTCCAGTAATAATGTAATTCCATAAGTTACTGCTTTCACATCTATTCAGAGGATACTGCATGGGATTACCCTGCTGTTTTAAGAGCAGACCATACTGGTAGACCCTTGTGCTGGGTTTTCTGTGTTGTGCTCTGCTGCACAGCAGAGATGCTCCTCTGTTCTCACAGGGACAGGCTGTGGCACAGGGACACAAAGGAACAGAAATCAAAGTCAGGGAGCCTGAGAAAACGTCAATTACAGTAATTGTACTGAAAACACATCAGGGATAAGGCAACCTTTTGATCTCAAATAGTCAAGGGTCTGACTCTATATTTAAATTTATTTTTGCAATCCATTATTCTAAATAGGATGAGTAGCAATATGATCATATATTAAAACATAGATATTTGTCCATGCATATTTTATTTCAACCGCATCTCTTTATAAGTAGTTTTATACTTAGCTTTAAAAAATTTTCCCTGCTATCTTTTTTTTTTTTTTTTTTTTTTTTTTTATGTGATGGATAGGTAAGTAAAGACACCTTTTTCTAAGGTAGTTGCACAGGGCTCTCATGCTGAGTCTGATCGAGGCTGAAAGAACACAAATTCCTGAGGAATCTGTGTTCCCAACAGTAAAATTACCAGAGTGCCTGCAAATCTGTGTGGCCCCTGAGTGTGGAGAGACATGTACAACCTTGCTGCCTGGTACTCTTTGTGGGGCCTGCCCTGGTGGGCACTTCCCGCAGCAGATGTACACGGTATTCTGAACCATCATACACCCAGCCTGCCGGAAGACATAATGATGAGTCAGGACCAAAGGAGCAGTAGCTGAGAGGTGGCTTCAGTAGGTACCACATCAAAGGACTAAGAAAATGAGAACAACTATGGGCACCCTTGCAATGCTGTTCCTCAGGGAAGGTCTAAATAAGAGACAGTTGGCTTGCTGTATAGAAATGTTTTTCATCTGACAACACTCTGATACCCTTCCTTGGCAGAAGCATCACTCTTTTCACTCCCATTGTGCCATATCCTTCTGCCATCACACTGCAGTACCCAGTGTCTTCACCCCGCCCACTGCTGCGCCTGGGCTGTTTCTCACAGCAGTTAATTTTCTGTAGCTAAAGCCCTCCGCGGGGGTGAAATAGATCTGGGTGCCCAATCTGAGTGGCTATTTGACAGGAGGTGTTACAGCAGCAGCACTAACACTGTCCTCCCTCCAGCTGCCACTGCTATCTCTGCCCCTCATCTCTGACACAGTCCTTCGGTGGCAGAGGAGACTGCCCAAGCAGGCACCAGGGAGTTCCCAGGTGCCAAAAAGGCTCCCTGCACATCCAGCCACCATCACTCTCTGTTCACAAATTGCTCCTTGATTAGAGCACATGGGTAATGTAGTTTTTAGCCTCTTACTATAAATGCAATATGAAATACCAGGATGGACTGAGAAAACCCACCCCAATGTAGTCTGTAACCAGTAGCCACATTGCTCTCCAGGAGGATTTGAAAAGATACTTTGACAAATACGTGCTGACTGTACACCTATCCTTGTTATCTAACTCACAAAGAGTTTATTTAATTCTTCATTCTAGTACTTCTCCTGCATTAAAGGTAACATGACTGCCCTACAATACCATAACCTCCTTTTTCTGAAGATACAAGTGTAATTCAGCTTATGTGACATGAGATGTTGGAACATTAGGTGTCCAATTTAAAATAGTTATCAAGGTTCCTTCTGTAATTACAAGAGAAAGATGGGTGCCTCAAGAGAGTAATTTTAGGAACCATTTTAGGATAAGAAAATTACCTTCTGGAGAAGACACTTGTCTCCAATGACTGTACAATGTGGGTTATTAAAGATGCCTGACTTCCAGATGAACCACACTGGGTGGCATGAATGTCTGTTCTGCATTTGCCCATCTGAGTCCTGTGAATCTCCAAGGTGGTTTCAGCTAGTTTTTTAAACACCCCAAGATAAAATTAATCAGGAAACTGATTTAGAAAACAGCACAACTCAACAACTAACCTTTCTAAATATTCCTCTTAGTCTGAGACCTGAGTTCTGGTGTAGGTTGTGTTAATTGTGTGATTGCAAGCAATCTTTGTATTGAAGGCTGACACAAAGATTTAATATTTTTCCTCCTCCTTTGTGATCAAGTGCTGTCATTCCTTCTATACTGCATGGTGGTCCAGCTCTTTTCTCCTCCTCTTACTACTAATGTAATTGGAGTATGTTTCTTTGTTTCCCTTTATGTCTATTGGTATGTATATGTTGTAGAATTACAATTTCAGCCATGCAGTAATCTATTTTGAATGATTACTGCAAAGCTGCCTTGTAAATTTTGACATGTCGAATGTTTTAAGAACACAGACTGGGATTAATTCACATCATAGACTAATCTGCTGCAAATGTCCTTTTAAGAAGTCTTTTATATCACTCCTCAAAGAGGACATCAAAAGAAAAACAACAGCTGAGACCAAACTGAGAAAAAATGAGATTCTACTTAACTTTAAATGGTGTTAACAGATTTCTTTTAATTTTTTTTTTTAATATTTCTAGACAGAAACTCTTCGGAGTATATGTTGCAGAACAGATTTCTGTTGTGACCACGCAAGCAGGTTGTTTCGAAACAAAGACCTAAGACACATAATTTTTTGGACTGTAATATGGTGGTAGTTAACAAACTGAGTTTAAAGAACGAGTGCAAACATCCTGGTACGGGACCTACTGTAAATACAATGAAGCTATATAAAAGCTGTTGACATCATTCTAGCCTAGCCCTGCAGGAAAGAGCTACACTCTCAAAAATACTTCCCTGGCTCATAGAGCTGTACCTGGAGGTTTTACCACAGTGCAACAGCTAAGGCAATGCAGCTTGTGTGTGTGGGAAGGGCAGCGCATGCCCTTAGCCCTGTCATTGCCTCCTGCATTCCTGTGCATTCTCACGTGCTTTGGGCTGTGTTCCTGTGCAGCTGCTGTGGGATGCTGCTGAAAGCTGACGAGAGAGATGCTATGTGTAAGGCAAAGCATGTAGCTGTGAAACATAAGGTGTTATCAATTTTTAAGCGCTGTTAAAGAAGCGATGGCACAGAGTGGTTTTCAGAAATAAATGCAAGGGATTAAGTGCCCTAAGTGACACGCAACAACGGCAGCAGAAACCGGTGATGAAACTTTGTCTGACATTTTCTAACCCCCTATGCAGCCTTTTCCCTATGGCCACGACAGCCATACTGTGACATGCTTGCAGGCTAAGCATGGCTTTGGGATCAGACACCTTGCAGGGAAACTAAATGCTGCATAAGAAATAACTTAGTCGTTTGTTAAGGACGAAGATCACTCTTCCCTGGGGTTAAGGAATGAATCAGTGTCCCAGCATGAAGCTGAGGGCTCCAGACCTCCATGCTCATTGTCAGAGCTCCAGGAAGGCTTTTTGTGACAGTTAGTGTCTCCTCTAAATTTCAAGCTGAGAAATTATGTTCTGGTTGTCTGTTTTCCTACAGTGGTTTTATTTGGGCATGATATACTCATTGTCTGTAGCTGTTGCAGAGTTGCTGTTTGTTCTCATAGCACACAAAATGTTCCACCTTAGAAGCGACCGCTTTTCAGGGCTAAATAATGCCAGCATATGCAGCACATAAAGTCCTTTAAGATTCCACACAATGAAATGTCCTGTATTTTGAAGAATTGTGTTCTTGTTCTTTTACGCCTCAAACAGGAAATATTTAAGCACATTTTCAATTAAGTTTCATTGAAGTTAGTATAATTGAAGTCCATATTTTTAGCATGTGTTTCTAATTAAATGCATCCATAAAGGCTTTCCTGATCAGAGGTCTTTAAGGCTACAAAAGCTCAGAAGCTGAAGCATTTTTGGCTACTCTGGGTGCTTGTTTGAGTGTTTATGTTTGAAAGTAATCATCATATTCCATCCTTCCGTGCTAGGTCTCAGGACTGAACTGAGAACTGCAACTTATATAGTCCGAGCCTAAAAACAGTCTACAGTTGATTAAAGAACTACTGGAAGGTATGGTGCTTATATGTTACACAGAAAACAGTCAAACACACACATGAAAAACATAACTAAAGAAGAACTGAAGCTGAAATTTTCACAAATTAATTTGATCTTCCTGATATGCAGGTTTGGAAGGACGCACCTCGCTCCAGTCCTCTTCAGGACAAAGAGAGAGAGCCTGGTTTAAGCCATTACTAGTTTACTTGGACTGCAGAAAGAGAAAAAAAATTCACAGTAGAGCAGTAATTTGGGCTGAGCAATAGCAATCATGTTCTTGCAGCATAAAACACAGGTGCTTTAAGCTAACCATTCCACACTACTCAAGGAGGGAGCAGAGTACATGAGGCACTGGTTTCAGCTGGGTGTTCACTAGAGTATTGGGCCTCTCCTGCTGCGTGAAGGAGATATTTGGACTTTTACAGCTCGAGATCATAGAAGGAAATAGTCAATAAAGGACTAGATCCATCAACATATATACTGCAAAGTATCTGGCTGGTTGGATATAAATGTTTCTAAGTACAAGCTGCATGTATTTAGAATGAAAATGAATTGCTTTCTAGTATAATCTGTATTATGCCAAGTAAGGAACATGACAGATTTTTTAACCTTTCTTCATAGGTTTGCAGTTAAAAACACAAATAAACAGATTTACTTCATCATCTATAGGTATTGACAGCAGAATTCTTTTCTTAGAAAAGAAAGGCAGGATCTGTTTGTGATTTTGTGAAAATAACCTGACAGTCATTTGCTGACTTCTTTTACTGTGCTCCTCATGTCTTTTTTTTTAATAGCTCATCAACTTGTAAAAAGACAAAAATATGCGATTTCTGCATCTTTCTCCATCTCCCTTTTTAAGAGAAATTTTCTCATGTGTTTATAATTCTGAGCTCTAAGTAGATGGAGGATTAATGGTATGCTAAGTTTCTATCTTTTCTTTTCAAAGGCTGTGAATGTTGATATCTGAGTCTTTCTGCTGTCTTTGATGAGCACGTGCTGCAGCTGAAGGCTGGCTGCTGCAGAGCCCCTGCCAGCTGGGCACAAGGCTTTGACCTGTGGATCTTGACAGCTCCATTGTCCCTAGGAATGAAGCTGTCATAGGAAGCCGTTGTCCTCAGGTCCACAGGTAACTTTGATAGATCTTACAGAGGATTTTGACACAGAGGACAAAACCTAGGGGCTGCTGAAGGATGTGCCTAAAAGCATCAAAGATGCTTTACAGAGGACATGCAGCCAAATGTTTGCACAATGATTGAGAAAATCAAACACTAACTCACTGATTTTGACTCAGCAAAATAGAACACAGTGCTCATCACCTTTAGTACTGGAGTATGAGTGCACTGCAGGATCCCAAGGCATTCTGGCTTCTGATCATCCAAAGAGTATCACGCAATACTCATGCAGGCCCTTGTGCTGGTCTCTTGGGGTGGTAGCAGCCTTAGCTATGTGTCTACCCTAGTTCTTGCTGGCACTCCAACTTGTTCCTCTGCACGTTTTCCCATAACAGGGCTGAGATGACAAACACCCTCTCACTGGTACTTGGCACTCCCTTGTGCCACACTTTAGCACCTTTCATCTTCCATCCTCAACTCCCCAGAGACTGGTCCTGTGATTTTAACCTCTCTTATTCCTTGTTACCATTTGTAGACTTACTTCAGCTCTTCTTCCTTTTCTCCATGACTCCAGGTAGTCAGGTTAAAGCATTATGAAGGTAGCAACCCATAAAAATTTGGAATACTCCAGTGTTTTTGATCTTGTTTACATCAGGAGGAACAAACTTGTTATGCCTCCATTACAAAGAAGCCTGTTCAGCTTCCAATGATTATGACATGGCCTTAAATCATGTAGGAGCTATTTAATATTTTCCTTGCTAAAACATGCCACAACGCTGCATTTATTATTTAAAGCTATTCTGCTAAAAAAACAAAACCAAAAACCAACACTGCTCATGGATTAGTTTGATAAGACTTTTATAAATACAAAGTTGTGACTTTGAATGTGAACTGTTTAGCCCTTTTAATAAAAAATAATTTGTAGTGTTAAGGGTTCACCACCACCACACAAATCAATTATCAGTTTTTTTCTGTAGTTTCTCACCAGGGAAGATGCCCCGAAGAATATCAGCTTTTGGCTAACGTAATCTCAAGTATTTGTGCTTTTTGAACACATGAAGTTAGAAATCCTCGGCCAGGGGAGATATCATTGCTCATTTTCGCCCTCTTCTTCCTCCCCCAAAAGTTTGTGACATTAGTCCCAAGTGTGTGAGCTCCAGATTATCTACTGAAAAGTGTTTCACATGGTTTTACAGTTCTAAGAGGTGATATCTACAGATCTATCTCTAACTCGTTAGATATTCCATATTGGATATGTTGGGGTGACCTCTGGCTCTTAGAAGTCCCCTTTGAAAGAATGGATAGAGCCCTTCCTCCTGGCCAGAGATGATCAGGTTTCCTTATCTGCTATAAAAAAAACCAAAACCAAAAACAAAACCCCAAACCAAACCAAACCAAAAACAACAACAACAAAAACAAAACCACCAAAAAAACCCCACAAAACAAAAGAAAAACTACAATTATTTTATTATCTTGATGGTTTCTTTGACCTGAAAAAAAGACTCCTGTACATCTCAGAGTCTTGAGATATGTCTCTTAGACATGTTTTATAGTGCCTATTCTAATGCAAGTCTTCCAGTAGCTTTCAGAGTTCCACCATGTGCTTTATTGTTTGGTAGGTAGCAGCAGGGTGTAGTGAGTCTGCTCCTCAGGGGACGTGAGCTGAGAGCAGAGGGTGATTCCAGCACAGATCATGCTCTCACCAATGGGTGCTGTTGCAGAAGGTCTGATCACAGTGGGCAGTTTTGGGGGCTGTGACAGCATCCCTCAACAGACCCTGACATGGCAAGAGACAAACCAGGGCCAGAGATCATCCAGATGATGCCGTCAGAAGCAAGAGGAGGTGGGTCAAGCCTACATCATGGGTGTGAAGTTCATCCAAGGCCAGAGACAAGCTGCAATATATACCCAAGAGACTGACTGTCTATGGCATGGGTCAAGTCCATCCAGGAGATAGGGCTGAAAATTAACATTGCTATGGTGCCACTGGCTGAGCTGAAATGAGGTCCTGGGCTGTGGGCAGGGTAGGGGTAGCCCCAAGGGAAGCTGGTTGGGGGCTGTAAGGCTTGTGGGTGCTCTCTGCACCAAGACAGGTAAGGGGACTGCTGACACTACTGCCAATGACATTATTTGTGGGTTTGTTTTACTTAGTATCTGAGTTTTCTAGGAAATAAGGCTCCCAAATGTGCCACTCAATGTGGTATGTGTGTGTTTGTTCATATTCATATCTCTCAATATCTTTCAACCTGCCTGGCAAGTGGCCAGATAGAGTTGGTAGGGATCACCAAAGTGTTAATGATATTCCTGCAAGCCTCATGAAATCACACAAGCCTGTTTGTATCAACCGCCCAGCTGAGAGAAACACTGTTGAGGGAATGGAACCCTAGTAAACACCTGAGAATCCACTGGAGACAGAGCTTTCCAAAGAAGAAACTTTAGTCCTCTCTGGACACCAGCTTTGAAACACAAATCTGTGGGAAACCACGTGCCCTTCGAGCTGATACCCAGAATGACGCACTTGGCGGGCACTTCTGTTTTACCCCCTTGCACCTTGTTTGGCAGCAGCTGACCATGAGCAGCTTGCTGGTCTGGTCAGCCCACATTGTTCTTGCTTTTCCCTCAAACATAAAGGTACATTCATTAATGTTTGCAGTCAGTACTTTTTGTATATTTACTTGAAAGGAAAGGAATAAGTGGCAGCAATGGCAACAGGTTTTACTGAGCTATCAGGAAGAGGAAGCAATCTACACAGGCAGTGAAGGACTCCAAAGGAGCAGCTACAGACCTTCACATTCAAACTGACGCTTGGCAAGGAACCAAGTGCTGTTGCTTACCCAGTGCAGTTCCTCTCCCAAACTAGACACAAAATACTCTAGCTCCTCACCACAGAAACATAAACAACATTATTGATAGCTTTTTTTTTTTACAATCCCTAAGGCATCAGGTCTATCTATGCAGAAAGACACACAAGAAATAGCAGTGACCCAGAGTACAAGGGGAGTGAAAATGCAGTGCTGCTGTGGGCTCCCATGAGGCTGGGTTTGTATCATGGAGAACAATCCATTTGGTGTCCAGCTGGAATCTCAAATAACCATCTCATTTTTCTTTTCCAGTAACAGGGCTTGTTTTGTGCAAAGAAGAGGACAAGGAGGTCCAGAGACAGTAAAACTGTTGAACCCATATGTAAGTGCAATTGCAGTTGGCAAAAAATTAGAATGAGGCTTCCTGAAGTAGGAAGATACTTGGATAAAGAAGTTGTAGCCTGAAGGTGTTTCCAGGGACAACTCTGTACCACCTTCCCAGTGGTATCATTAAGTTTTGTTGAATATGTCTCATCGTGGACAAACATGAGGTTTGAAGAGTGCAGGAAAATATTTTGCAAGTGTGCCTAAAAAGCCTGTGACTGATGTGGTGCAGTTTGGGTTGTCCTCAAAATGAGATTTTATGTACTCTACCATCAGTTTACAATTGAGATGATTTGCGCCTGTGAAGACACATTCTCTATAGTTCTTAATACCTAATAATAGGCTAAAACATCATTACCATCCCTGGTACAGTGCCCTTCCCTACTCCTTGTCACTCAACCACTGAGCTTTGGGAAGCCTGCCAAGTCCCTGACAGCAGCTTCTTCCCGTGGGAGCAGAACTGCATGGCACCATTTGATCCAGGAGAAGAGACAGGGTTTTCATATTTTATTCTGATGTCAGCAACAGAAACCGTCAAAGCAGAGGAATACTCCCCAGCTGTGAGCTGGGTTGCTCAGGAGGTACCACTCCTGTCGCTTTGTCAACTGATCAGGGTAGGAAAAAGCTCTTTTTCTAGGCTGGGTGCACTAAGAGGCGCCAGGGCCTCCCACCCACAATCCTCATTAAAGAAAAATAACAACAGCACAAAGCCCAAGGATTGTTTACTTATTTGTAGTATCTCAGCAACGGCTACTCTCTATCATCTGTTTTTGCTTTGGTTAATTTTTATTTTTTTTTAATGAAGAAGAAATGCCACATGATGCCACACAAGTAGCTAACCTCCTGCTGCCGGTCAGAGACTGCCCGTTATGCCCAGGCAGGACAGAGCATGAGCTCTGCTCCCCAGCTGTTGGACCTGGCTTAGAAGGAAGTGGCATAGACCAGGGCTTTGCAATTGTTCTCTTTTCCCCACTAAATCAAGTGTCCACCCAAAAAAGTTCCAGCTTGTGACAGTGGGTCAATCAGGGCAACTAATCTTGGGTGATGCAAAAACTAACAAGCAAACAAAGTTCTGGAAATGCCCAACTGGTTCATTTCAACATTTTCAGAAGGAAACATTGAATTTTGGAAGGCTTGATTCATGAGGTGACTTAGTGACTTTCACAATGCAGAGAAGAAAGAGATAGTTGCACGACCCTCCCTTGCAGCCCATTCTTATATTTTGGTGTCTACAGCACTTGTTTGAATGGGTAATTGATTACTTCTATTACTTTCTATAAGTTGGGATGGGGTTTCAGTTAGAAATATCGGGAGAGCTCCACTCCAGATGGCTTTTTCTGAGTACTGAGAAAGCTCCTGAGAAGCCAAGTGCCCAAATTCAAGTGTTGTTTTCTGCAGTAGAGACACAAGGAGGATTGTTGAATTTGTGGCTCCTCTGTAAATACTGCAACAAATGAACTTTCCTAATTTTTAGGCTCAGGGCATAGCATATTCTCAAGGTTTTTAAAGTCACTTGGTAAATCCAGCTTTTAATTTCAAAGTTTTTGTTAGAATTCTCCAAAACCATGTTTCAGGAAAAAAAATTCAATTAAAATAGTTCTGAGTCAAACATTGCATTTAAAAATATTTTTTTTTGGAAGCTGTACTGTAAATTAGCAGAGGCAAGGGCTAGCAATGTATGAAGAGTTAGCTAGTTAGACAGCAGGTTCTTTGAAATGGGAATCATGTCATTGTATTTCTGTCTGTGGCAGATGACACCTCACTGGTGTAGAGCTCTGTGTGAGCATTGGGCAACTCTTTCACAGTCAAATAGTTGTAAAAACTTAATGAGTTGTGAAAGATGTTTCTAGTCTGTTGACCAATCAGTAATTCTGCCTTTAATGGAGAGTCTGCCAAACACTGGTGGAGGAACCCACAGGCATTAAAAAGAGGCCAGAAGAGTAGTACCTCATACCAGGTAGTTATCTGGAGAGGATCACAGTACAGAGTGATAAAGCTGCGGTTGGCAGAAGCTGTTGTTAGAAGATAATAGAGGAAGTTATATGTGAACATCCACCTATCTGCTTAAATTCTGGGCTGCCATACAGGCTCTCAGAGACATTAGTGTCCCTGTGGCAGTCACTGAATAAACACAGGGGGAGAGGCACTCCTGGCCTGAGGAGCCACAGCTGTGACACACGAATAAGGCAGATACTGGATGGGGAAACAGAAGAGCTGTCATCCCATTCATGTAAGATTTTTTGGCTCATTCAGCATTTCAGTTAGTCTCTAGCTGAGGTAGGGACCGAAACACCTGAACATCTGTGCTCTAACCATATGGCCATGTGTCAGGAAGATTCAGAGGAACAGAAGAAGAATGACTGAATTGAGTCCCAGTCCCTCCACAGGCAATTTTTGTCCCAGCCACCAGGGCGGAGAAGATTACTCCTTTCCCTCCCACACTCTGCCACACAGCTTGCTTACAGACTCCTTTGTCCTTTGTACTTGCTCCCTTTGGTTAAGGGACTGGACTGATCTGGCCAATGGGACAAGCTCTGCATGTACTGGCTTAATTGAAGATGGTGAGGAGCACAGCGGGAATTGTTCCTGAGTACTGGAAACAATGCTTATAAAATCACTTCATAGTAGTTGTAACAAAACTTGGTGGAATACAAACAGCTTTGAAGACCTACAGCTACTCAAAACCCACTCTGAACAAATAAGTGCTTATGCTCTTCCACTTTCAAGTCTACCTGTACTTCTGATCCTGCAACAAAGGTGACTTTTAAAAGAAAAGAAAGCTGTCGGTGCTTTTCATATGGAGATATTGAGTACTTCCTGCAACCAACTGCAACCAAAGGAGAGAACATGAATTTACGTGACAATTTTGCAATGGCTGAGAACACTGAGGGCTCAATTTTCAATCATTTGTTCTAAAAGCCCACCTTAAGGAGCATCATGGCTGAGAATGATTTAGCAACACATATGACCCTATGGTTACTGATTTTCTCATGCAATACAGATATTCAAGCTATGTACACAATCTCAGGTGGCCTTCAGGACTGAAAATCTTCAGGCTATCCATGCCCTCCCTAACACACCACCAGGCTGGAAATGATGCTGAACGTTCCCCACTTTTTCTGCATTTTCCAAGCAAACCTGGAAAAAAAGCAAAACAAAAATGTTTGATGCCTTTGCAGCCCTAAATGCTGAACTTGTCTTTTTGAACTGCTCTGTCAACAGCTCTTCACTAGCAGGCCCATTATTTTTATTGGCTGTGGCTCTCTGGTTAGTGTTGACAGGTTAATTTACAGTAACAGTGAGAGTCACCTTTGCTTGCTATACCAGTAAGCACAACCCACTCTGTACTTGAATGCCACACTCTCGAGAGCAGGAATGTTGGAGAGCAAGCGAGTGCTGCCTCACAGCCTTGCGCAGGCACTTGGGGACTCGCACAAAAGAATACTCTTTTGGTGAAATAATTTTTGCCAGCATAAGCGACTTGAGCAGGAATGGTTGCAATTATTTCTTACCGTGCTTGTTAGAGAGGACATATGGGAAGAGTAGCCTCAAGAATGTCACTCTTGGACATGGTCTTCCCATGGGGATTACGCCACAGGTTTTTTTATTTTTTTCCTCTTTTCTTCTTCCTTCCTTTCAAGACATCAAAGTTCATTGTGCAAAATTTCCCTTGGTAATGTGTACAGATAGTGCTAAGCAGATCCCAGAAAATATGGTCTGTAGGGTTTACTGAAAGGACTCCTCCTCTCCTCTCCTCTCCTCTCCTCTCCTCTCCCCCCCTCCCCCCTCCGCTTCCTCCCCCCCTCCCTCCTCCCCCCCCCTTCCTTCTCCTCCCCCTCTGCCGCTCCTCCCACTCCGTCCT
>WUAM01000038.1:1271176-1310655 GCA_024336885.1 Actenoides hombroni
TCTCCTCTCCTCTCCTCTCCTCTCCTCTCCTCTCCTCTCCTCTCCTCTCCTCTCCTCTCCTCTCCCTCTCCTCTCCTCTCCTCTCCTCTCCTCCATAAGTGCTGCCAAGAGGGAAATTATGACAGACAGGGTGCAGATTGATAGATCTCACATCACAGGAAAATTTAAAAAATCACAGTGTTGAGTGAGTTGTTTGTGTTCCTATAGTACTGTTTCTTTTTGTTTGTTCTTTGTTTTGTACTGATTTTGTTTCAGTTTTGCTTTTTGTTTGTTTGTAATAGAACTGACATATAAAACAAGCGAATAAATAGTATTTTAATCCTAGAAATATTAGATACCAAAACTTTTGAATTCTTGCAGTCTCCCCATATAAATTGACCAAGTTCTGTCACTGCTTAACCAGCACAATGCAGCACCAAGGCTGTATCAGATAGAAGGACTTTTCTTTCAGCATTAGTGGATGCTGTGCCACCAAACCTACAGCTCTTTTTTTGCTTCATGGCCATTATAGATCCATGCCTCTGGTATTGTGACTGTATTGAAATTTGGGATGGTTACACTCTGCTGAAGTGGTCCTATGGGTTTGCAGACCAGCCTTCACTCTCGATTTTACTCGTTCCTGACAAAGTGAGTAAAAATGTTAAAACAATTCATATATTTAGTCTGAAAAATCACTCAGTAAAAGCTTTTTGAAAAGCTTTGGGATCTTTCTGCTGTACAAATTTCACATCTTTGTCTTTAAAACTGCTCAGTCACCAATCTGTTCTCATCAGCCAGCTCTTTGAAAGTCTTTATGGCAGCTCTCCATCTGCTGGCTCAGCTGCAGCTCAAGATCTCAGAAATTGTCAAATGTTCCCACCAGCTTGCATAGCCTCAACAAATCAGAGAGAAAGCAGGTGGGAGGAGGAGTGTAAAATCATTCAGAGACAGATTAGATTAGAAAAGGTGAATCTTGGTTTTCCCTGTTTTCACACATAGATTTCTATGCACACATATATGCATATATACAGTTACGAAGGAGTGCCACTAAAACCTATCACTTCTCTGTCATTGAAACAATCATCTCAACAATGTATTTGTTTAGAACACATGTATTTAGTTTACAGGAAAAGATTGCTTTGGTGATTAGGATGCCAGGTAAAGCTTGAGAGAGCCCTGTTCAGCTAACATGATACAACACTTATTTCTTCTTTTAGTTGGTTCTGTATAAGTGTCGAATCTCCTGGGAAAAATGTGAAGATAAATATATTGAGAGAGTAATAATAATAATGCTAATAATAATAATTCAAGGCAATGATGGCCAGGAAAAAAACATATGCAACCAGTGTCCTGTTATTTGACATATATACTGCTGTTTTCAAATGATCTATTGAAAATCAGGACTTCATTTTGACTAGAGGTGAGAATAAAGACAGCAAAACAGAGCTTATCAAAAAAAGCATTACAGAATTCAGCTACTTCCCTTTGTGCTGTCTGAAAAACAAGTCATCAGATTCTCTGTAGGTGATTACCCTACTATTAATAAGCCCTATATAAATCCTATGGTAGCCTCTACCTGCAGTAGCTTTTAGCATCAAATGCAGCTTGTCAGTATCTTAGCAGTTACACCTGAAAAACTAAAGAATAGCTTGTAGAATTGCTTTTATTTCCATGTTGAAAATAGCTCATGCTTTTAAAATTCAACACATCACTGGCTTTTGCACAATCTCTATTGGCTTTGTAGAAGGACCATGGGTAAGGGTGAGATCCCTGTATTAAGAATCTTCAGTGCCTCAGTTGTATGGGGACAAATGGAGAAGAGATGAGTGCAAGAGAGTTTCAAGAACCTTCTCTTTGAAAATTAGGCTATGTTAATATATTTTAACATAGGCACTAGCAAACTAAAAGCCACTTTAAGTCACATCACTTATGAAAGTGATATGTGGGAAATAAGATTTAGGAGGCAAAGGTAAAACTTTGGTGTTGTGTGGTAGTGTGAAAAGCGGGAAGGCTGGGAGTAATGGCATGTCATGTTGAAAAGCTGTTACAGAGCCTTCCTGGGCTTGCAAACGTGGAGGGCTCCTTCACTGCACTATATCACTGCTGTAGCTCTGGCTGGGGGGGCCTCTCTGTTTCTGTGGCCAGGAGATGGAAACATTCCCACAGCCTCCTTTGAGCTGCTGTAACTCAATCACTGTGTGATAGCAACAGACAAAAGGCAGAGACAGAGACTCTGAATCAGAAAACCTCTTCTCCTTTCAACCACAGTATCGCTTTTACGCCATCTCTCTTGCTTGCAGCACAGCTGAAAGAATGCCAGAGAGATGGAGTTAAACACACACCAGCTCACCAGCATGGGAGGTTGCTCGCCTTCTGTTGAGGCCATCTATACTGAGGGCAAAGGCAATAACGGAGCTCTATTATGCAAGGCACTAGCCGTTATAGTTTCAGGATGAATGTTTCCAGCAATTACTCCACATCTGTGGTCCAAGACCCACTATGGCAAAGGGTGTAATAAAAATAGACAAGCATTGTCTGCTCTCAGGCCGACAGTAAGTTGAGCAGGATGTGTCACTGTCCCCACTGTCATCGCTGCTTCCATGTGAGAAGCCAGAGGAGAGAGTAGGAGGGACAGCAGACACACTGTGAGCAGAGCAGCCTGTTGTGTTGCTGCTGGGATGTCCCTGGGCTCCCATCAGACTAGTCACAGAATCACACTGAATCACAGAATGTCTTTGGTTGGAAGAGACTTTCAAGATCATCTGGTCCAACCTTCGACTCAAGACTGCAAGCTCATCACTAAACCATGTCCCTAAACACCAGGTCCACATGCCATTTAAATGACTCCAGGGATGGTGACTCCACCACTGCTCTGGGCAGACCATTCCAATGTTTGATAACCCTTTGAGTGAAGAAATGTTTCCTAATATCCAGCCTAAACCTCCCCTGGTGCAGCTTGTATCCACTCCCTCTGGTCCTGCCATGGAGTGGTGACCAGTTCAATAGCAGCCTCAGGGGATTTGAACAGCCCCTCCAGAAGAAACAAGCATCTCCAGACTTGCAGAGAGGGCTTCAGCCTGCCTGAATCCTCCAAGGGCTGCCAGCCACGTTTGTGAGGGGTTTAGCTGTTGCCTTGCAATGGGAGCCTGCTGATGGCGGGAGAACCCTGCTCAAGCAAAGTGCATTGGGCACAAATGTTTTTGTTGCTGATCTCATGACCAGCCTTGGATTGGAAGGCAGAGACATTTACCATCCTGTCATTCTGATACACATTCTAATGCTATGTTCAAATTCAGACCAGAAGACTCTGAAAGAGCTGAAAATTAAACCCTGATCTTGCCGTATTCAAGGCTACACCCCCTTATGCTGCTATGCAGAAAACAGGAGTGGTAGGCTGGTTAGTGCTAGACTAGATACTTAAATTATTTCCATGAGCTGAAAAATGGACTTCATAGCCAAGTCCTTAGTTTAGCGATCTGTAACATCTGTGACAGACTTTTAAATAGAACATCTCTGCTCTGGTGGCTTCCAAGCAGCAGAAATGTTACACATCTTGCCTTGCACTCTGGAATTATCATCTTTTGGAACCCAGAAAAATATCCCCGGCTCACAGCATGCTGGCATCTGTAGCTGTTGCCCAGTGAAGAAAGAAATAAATAACAAAAATCCCCTGTTTGAATTATGGCTGGAGCTCTTCCATAACAGCAGTTTAATCTACAGTCAAGGCAAGACTCACAGTTTTGTTACAGGGAATTATTGGAGAGTATTCTGGCAGTCTTTTAGTACCTGCTCAGGAGTCTCTCATTCCCTCAATCAACATGCCCAAAGAGTAAAAAGAAAGTTTTCAATTAGACTGAGATCAAGTGTTGTTCAGTTCCCTTCTCAGTAATGTTGGGGTGCATGTCAGGAGCTCCCTGGTTCCAGTTTCAATAATCCTTTCAGTATTCTTGGTCATATTGCTAGTGAAAAAGAGCTTTTTCTTGTCTCTTGCACCACCTCTCCACCTCTGTGACACTGCTCTCATGACTCAGGCAGCAAGAGAGGAGGTCACAATTCTGCTTGCTAGTTTATTTAAGTTTTGAATCTGCATTCCTTTGCTAAAAGCATCCATTCAGATATGATATTATTCCCTTCTGATATTTATTCTTGTTGTTAGACTTATTTGTTCCAGAATACCATGGTGATTTTGGTAGGAGCTTCAGATAAAGGAGAGCAATGTGACAGTAAGCATAATAGCCTTCATTTAGATAAGCACCCCGGCTGATGTGGCAGGTCTAACTAAACCACAACAGAAAAGTACAAGAGCAGAGAAGTTTGAGTGAGTGACAGTACTGTGAACCTGGAAGGATCTGACCTCTTTGACCAAATCAGTGTTGCCACCTTTTTTCCCACCTGATCGGTTCCACGTTGTTCCCTGTTGCTGCTTGCTGCTGTTCCCACTGTGCCGGAGGCACAAGCTCCGGCCTCAGGGGGCAGGGGCTGAGCTTTCCTGCTCTCTGAGCTTCTCTTTGCTCCTCGCAGGGTCAGAAGAAGACAGTGTAGCCGTTACTATGAATTATGCCTACATATAATTGACTGGGAGACTCAAATGTCAAAGGCAATCCATGCCCTTCTCTCAGATGTTGTTACACTGCTTAAAAAAGCCCATGATCTTTATTATACTAGGAATGTAAAAAACCCCAAACTCCCATGTTTTTACAAGAGGCCATTATTTGTCACAGTCATATATCTCATGTGTCTTTACTCTTAACATAAAATTATTTTAAGGGATGTTTTGTTTATAAGGAACACAAAGGAAAAACTGAAATGTATGACTTATGCTCTTCAAAACTAGTTATTTATAACTGTACTAATTGTTTTGTTCCCTTAAAAGCTGTGGGTCATGGCAACACAGCTGGTTTTGCTCTGGCTAGTAAGCTTTAGATTTGGACTAATGTTACAAGGGAAAGATTTCAAACTGGTTACAAACAGCTCACAAGTAATGACACAAACCTTCATCTGCCTGCTGCAACCTGCAGAAGAGACTGCAAAGGTGGAGATTTACTTGTGCTTTAAAACAGTTTGTTTCTTTCTTAGATGCAAGCCATGACATATTTTCCCTTGATTCTATCAGTCACACATAGGAGAGGACAAATTTGTTAACCAATACAAGGTTTCTCCTTTTTTTTTTTTGTAAAAAACCCCACCTTTTCCCTGTACTGTAGACAGTCAGTAGCTCATGTGACCTTGCTGCCTGTCAAAGGCATTCACAAGGCATGAAAAATCAACTTAGGATTTTAGTATCCCAGTGTTACTTAATGAAGAATGTGTAATTATTTTATGCAAAAAAACCTCTTCAACTGGTACTTTCCTGTTAGATACTCAACCATAAATTTGTTAGTAAGAGTGATCCTCACAGAGCCCAAGGAGACTGCTGAACAAACACGCAGGCTACATCTGGTCCCTGACTTTGTTACGGAGCAGAGACAAGGGCTTGGTTCCCAAAATCATTTGCTGGACACCAAATGAAACTCAAAGTTCACTGACAGAAATAATAGGTTTAATCAATAGAATTTAGTTATCTGGCATTTTAGGCCATATAAGCTAGACAAAGCTCAAGGAGTCATAGAAATCGTGGTTACTCTATCTGCAGGACAGTGCAGGGACTTTCACTAGAGGTGCTGGAGGCAGAGGGTACTGCTTTTTTTTCTATGGGGTCAGGTACACAGCCAAGAAAAGCCTCTCCCATGGATGGTGATCCCATGGGTACAGTGGGAGAAGGATGCTGGAATTAAAAAGCTAAAGCCAGGAACATAGTTCTGAAGCATTGCAGCTGACACTTAGAGCTCAGCTGGTAAAAAGCGTTAAGTTAGTGAATGAGGTTACACGGTCACCAGCACTCATAAACATTTTTGTGCCAGGTATGATGATGTAAATGGAAAAGATGCTACCTCGAGTTTAATTCTAGAATTACTAAAAGTATCTCTTTTGTTAGGAATACTGGACCGGCAGATGGTTCATGCTGTTTAATATGTGACCCTAAAAATCAGTCAGTTCTAGACAGTCAGTGAGAAAACCTTGCCTTACACAGGCAGGCAGATTTGTGTTCCTCCCCACCATGTTTCTTCCTTACTGCTAATACTTAGAGCCATCTAAATACTGAAGTAATAGGTTTCATGTCTTCTCTGGATTTTTTTCAGCATTATCTTCTTCAGATGTTAGCTCTTCCAAAGGCACTAACAATTGGAGTTTTATCTCTCAGAGGTACATTGAGCAGATACTTTTACTAAGCCCTTCCAGAAGGTACCCAAGTCATCTTTCTGGTGGTTACAATAACTGAAATATTCCACAGAATCACAGAATCGTTGGAAGGGACCTCGAAAGATCATTTAGTCCAACCCCCCTGCCAGAGCAGGATCACATAGATTAGGTCACACAGGAATGCATCCAGGTGGGTTTTGAATGTCTCCACAGAAGGAGACTCCACAACCTCCCTGGGCAGCCTGTTCCAGTGTTCTGTCACCCTCACCATGAAAAAGTTTCTCCCTATGTTTACATGGAACCTCCTGTGTTCCAGCTTGCACCTGTTGCCCCTTGTCCTATCATTGGACATCACCGAGAAGAGCCTGGCTCCATCCTCCTGACACACACCTTTTTTATAAATTTATAAATTTATGTGAATGAGGTCACCCCTCAGTCACCTCTTCTCCAAGCTAAAGAGACTCAGCTCCCTCAGTCTTTCTTCATAAGGGAGATGTTCCACACCCTTAATTATCTTTGTGGCTCTACACTGGACTCTTTCAAGCAGTTCCCTGTCCTTCTTGAACTGAGGGGCCTAGGACTGGACACAACATTCCAGATGTGGCCTCTCCAAGGCAGAGTAGAGAGGGAGGTGAACCTCTCTCGAGCTAGTAACCACACCCTTTTAATACAACCCAGGATTTATTGGATGCTATGTAAAACTTCCCGTGCTTTTCCAGTGTCACTACTTTACAAATATTCCAAGAAAACATCAAACCCACTGATTTAAGAAGAGAGAATTTTGGAGAAATCTGTTAATCTTGCCACATTGAAAAAACCCTATGGATCCTTGTTTTTTCCTCACTCTGCTATGTTTGATTTGCATCAGGATTTTGTCTAGTAATGCCAGTCAAAAAATAATATGCAGAATTGTTCTGTTTGATTCTTTCTATCTTTCAACTAAAATTACTTAATTTCAGGAATAATATTCACCTGTTGATTCAGACTGTGGGTCACCTGATATGCAAAGTTCCTCGCTCAATGTCTTGGCACACAGTTACTGCAATTAATTTAAATGTTAGACATTTCCTCTTCTGATCCCCTCCTACTTACACTCCTGAAAGGGCTTGTGTTTTTAACACAATAGCAATAGGAAGTGTATCATGGTATTCACAAAAGGGAGTCCTACAATTAGAATTTGGCTAAACAAAATGCAGGAAATAAAAGACTTGGAGCTTATTACAGCTTTAATCCCACTGTGCTGGAGCCATTAGGAGGAAAGATGGGCCTGACCGGACCTATTAATGATAAGGATAAAGGCAGCCCAAATGAAAACACTAAAATGTAATGTATTTTGCCTTCCAGAAGAATGTGATACATGCATACCAAACAGTAATAAAGGTGACTGGGGAAGATCTCAGGAATTATTTTTAATGTGCAGCCAGCTACGTGCTGAATTATGTTACCTGGAGAAACTGAGGAATCTCTATCATTTGAGATCTTAAAGAGGACATTCTATAAACTTGCCTGGAATAGCTGAGATATAACTGGTCCTTCCTTGGAGTTAAGTCAGAAAACCTCTTCAAGCCCTATAATTTATTTGTCATTTAAAGTTCTGTTCATGATTTTCCTGTGATGCCAAAATTGCAAATGGATCTGTTTCCCTGCTTTCTAATTGCTTGGAAACTGCTTAATTTGAAACAAAACGTCTCCGATACTGGTGTGACAAGAAACTCTTACAATGGCTGTGCTCTTTCCTAACATGGACCCTGGATTCTTCCATAGACAAAACATATCGCTATAAAATTATTTTTTTCTGTGTAACAGGTCATCATAACACCTATTTTGTGACTCTTTTGCTCCTCCATTAGTCTCTGACACTGAATCAGCTCCACCACTTTGAGAGTTGGCTTACTGCTCTCTATTCTCCAGAAAACTTGGCTTACTTTGTACACCAGTATACTTGGCCTTTGAAAATTGGCTTGCAGTTAGCAGACAGAAGCAGGGTCAGAATTAGTTCAAAATAAATTAATAGTTAGAAGTTCTAACTTGCTAAGCTGCATGCAATCCACCCTTCAAAGGATATTCACCAATTGCTGTAATTGCTCTCTTCAAGGGCTTCCAAAAAATCCTTGGACATGCTAATTAATGCTGTTTTAGATATATGTTAAGGTATTTGACCTGAGAGTTTAATTCTACAGTTTAATTCCATAATGATTGTAAATGGTAGGACTGCTGCATATTTAAAAGAACATTAGTGTGAATTTAGCTAGCTGTTGGCAGTTTAACAGTGACTAACAGATATTAAATAAGCATGAAATTCTAGTGGTGAATGACACTTTTATAGGGGCAAGGGCTGGAAGCTGAAGGCAGGAGAAAATATTGCAACCATCCATGGTGACCTTCCTTTTCCCCTGGATTTTACAGTCTTTACACAACTTTCCCAGCATTAGGACAAGTCTGAGTTGGTAGAAGGGCCTTGTTCTTGCAGGTTTGGATGGCACATAATGAACTTGGTGGGATTTGAGCTCCTTGATAAGCTGAAGTCATTGACACATCCCTTGCCGATGTCTACTGGCACCAGGATTTCCCAAAAAATCTGAATCCTTCAGCCACTCAAAGTTAATCATAAAATCCAGTACTTATATTGTCAAGACAGAGGTGTGTGAATCCTGTCCCTCCCGCTGCCAGATTTTCCTTTTTGTTTTTTTGAAAGTGGATGTCAAAAGAAATCAATTGCCTAGAGAAAAGAAAAGAAAACAAGTTAATCCTTTTATTGTTACTGTTCAAAAGCATCTCTTTGTTTTAGGAACAAAAATGGTGGCAAGTGACTTTTTTCCACCCTGCAGTGGCTATATAAATTTCTGCTACTAAGGGACAAACATCATTGATTTGACCGACTTACTCAAAACAAGTCACGAAGCTACAGCTTGTTGTGTCAATTCTCATCATATACTGATGTGACAGGTTTTATGAATAAAATATGGGCAGTTGCTGTCTGGGAGGATGCCACATCTTAGCTACCCCAAACCCTCTGTCCTTGAAGCGCAAAGCTTTGAAAAATTAGGACCATGTTTCAATCCAAGCTGTACAATATGCTTTTCAATGAAGTGTAATATATTGTTTTTAGCTGAATAACTTTCTTCTCCTCTTCTCCCCTCCCCCTGTCCCTCTATTACTTAGGGAAAAAAAAAAAAAAAAAGCCATGGCATCTTAAACTAAAGCACACTTCAGTCGGTCTCCCTGTGTGTGCTCTGTGCCAGCAGCCACAGCATTTCTTTCATCTTGGCTTCAAAGTGGTGCTGAGAGGGGGAGGGGGGCAACTAATGAAAGAAGGGAAAACAAACAAACAAACAAACAAACATAAAATGGGAGAGGAAATGAAAAATAGCAGTCTACCTTTCAAATCTGAGTGTTGCCTGCAGGCACGCTCTGCAGTGGATGTTGCACTCAGCTTCAGCCCCTTGTATATTTTTTTTTGTTATTGCCACTTCCCATGCTGGGAAGATTCTTGTCATCCCTCACATATTTTATCCGCAGAAAAGGCTGCCCTGCCCTGTGCTTGGTGATTGAGGCTGTGCCCCTGGTGTGCCACACTATCAGTGGTTCCCAAGGCTGCCTAGCCTGGGAAAAGCTGCATGGAAATGGTCCAAAATCAGCATTACATGCATTATTGTTCTTACTCTCTCTGATTAGAGTGCACACAATGAAAACAACAGCAACAGCCTCGTTTTCTAGCCCTCCTCCCAACACAAGGCTGTTCTTAGACTGTTTTTCTTTCTCAGAGTCTTCATAGAAATTAACTGTTTATGTGCTGGTAGATCCCAGGCATCCCAGCTGCTTCTCTGAGGGAAGCCTGAGGAGCTTGGTCCAACTGTGAGTAACGTTTTCAAAAGTGTCTAACTGACTTGCAAATAGAAATCCTTTTTTTTTTTTTTTTTTTTTTTTAAATAGGTCTAGATGTAGATTGCTTTTTGTGCCACTGGAAATGCACTGCTCAGATGCTGTGGTAACATGCATGGCACAATAATGCCTGTAAAACGAAACAGAAAAGGCTGAAAGATATTTTGGTATTTCTCATTTGAATGCTTATGCATTGTGTTAAATTCTGGATGCAGCACACACAATGTCCTAGCAGCTGTTTGCAGAACCTGGGTCTCCCCCAGTTTAAACACCATCACTTTTTGTCTCGCTCCCTCCCTGGTCAAAGGGATCTTGCTGTCCTGGCTGAAAATTGCCAGAATGGACTAGCACTGCTCTAGTGGCTATGCAGTCATTTGGCAGGTAACAGTTTACATTTCCTGAGGCCATAAGGTCTGGATGTTCCACGTCCTGGTGTAGCGAGTTTAGAAAGGAATAAAGATCTGTTTCTTCTCTGACGAAATGGTGTGCTGTGCTCACACAAGCAAATAGAAATGACTCTTCAGAGGCACTGAGGCATGGGATTTCAGTCTGACTCCTCTCCTCTGCTTTTCGTATTCCCTGAAATATATTAGGTGACATGTCAAAGAAAGAAGGAAACTTATTTTCTTCCCGTTTAACAGATTGGATCATGTCCCAGAGTGCCAAGTACCTGCACCTTGAATGTGCTCAGGTATTTGCTAGAAGGTGAACTTGTAAAGCTTCTTCAGAAAAGAACAGTAGATAGCCCTGGATGCTAAACACAAGAGAAGGCAAACGACAGGAAGGACTGAATGTGTTTTTACACATAAAAATACCATAAAGTGCATTTTTTGTTCAGTTGCAATAGATGCTACTCCTCATTTTTTAAAAACAAATACGTGTCTGTCTTCAGAGCGCTATTGGGAACACATGTAGGAACAGACTTATACTGTAGGCAGTGTTTTGTTTTAGGATCCTTTTCTGACTTTTTTCCTATCTCCCAGCTGTACTGCATAAAAGGCACCTCTGATACCATATTCCCTTCTTCACAGAAAGAGGTATAGATGCACTGGGTTCATCCACACTCAAGAACCCCCAAAAGCCCCAAACATCACTTGTTCCCAGAGACCCAAAATCTGTAGAGGTACCTATGGGGTTAGTGGCAGATTTTCTTTAATTGCTATCCAGCAGATGAAAGACAGATGTTTACTTTTAAACCACTTTCAGACCAGACTGAAAACCACTTTGAAATTTGAATTTCTGTGACATGTAGGAATAGAAACAGTCCTCTAGTCAGTTCTAGGTCTATTCTTCTGTTAAACTGAACCGCCGAAAACAAAACTGTAAAGTTGCGTAGTTTTGTTCTGTCACTTGTTTCAATGTCACAGTGGTTAATCTGCAAGTCTTTTCTAACTTTTGCAAGTTTGGCTTGAAATTTCAGAATCTATTCAGCTATTTTTTTCTGCCTTGTGTATAGCTTGTGGTAAAAAAAAAATGAGAAGAAAGTCAGTTCACTATTTTTCTAGGACCGTATGGCACAATGCAGGAAAGGATTTTGTTTACTCAAGAGCTCTACCAGCATTACACTCCTCAGAAAAATAAGGGTTGTCTCTTTTTGTGCTAACAAAGCCCTTACAGTCCAAAGTCAATGCTGTACAAAATTCTCTCTTGTCTTAACTGACTGCTATATCTTTGGGCAGGACTGATCCTTTGATGATCTTTTATGTCATAATTCTTTTAAATCTTGGGTGCTACATAAAGAAAAGGGTGAATAAAGGGCTGTGAGAAATAATTTTAATCAACTTTTCTGAACTTTTCTATGCTTTAAAAACAACTCTCGTTATTTAGTATATGAACTTAAATACAGCTTGGATGGGACTTCTGTATCAAAAACATTTCCTCTAATAAAAACCTGGAAACTCGCTGTCATTACTTTTGCTTCTCTTTCTTTCCAAATGAAATAGTTGTGCTAGCTTTTTGTTTTGTTTAGCGGTCTCAGTCAGAGACATATCAAGGCTAATCACAATATCATTTACCAGTGTTCACTGGAAGGAAATCTCAAATTGTTTCTGAGAACTTAAACATTAGGTTTACTATAAATATGAAGTTAGGATGAATACAACTCCTAGGAAATAGTGAAAAAGAAAGCTAAATATCTTTGAATCACTCTGTTCACAGATTATTGCAGGAGACTGGTCTTTCCGAGTGTATGGCTTCTCTCTGCCGCATGTTCCTTTCATTAGTTTATTAGCCTACCAATTTCTTTTTCATTAGTTTATAAAAGTTCAGAATTTAGAGGGAACTGGCAAAATGTACACCTGCACTCTGCTAATCTGCCAAGCACGAACTGAAATGTTTGTTTTCTCCTGTGCTCTGGGTAAAGACATGGGAGTCGTGCCCCTGCATGGGACCCATGACTGCATGTTCATGTCGACACTGCCATATACCAAACAGAAATGTCCATTGCAGGGGTGATACCTATGAATCCAGAAGTGTGAAGCCCAACCTCCTGTGAAGTGCTGCAACTACCAGCTTTGATAAGCCATTAGCCTCACTGAAAGCTGGAAGGAGGTAGACCCTAAAGTCACTTTGAAAAATAGGTGCTTTAAAAAATGCCACCTTAACTCTACCTAGACCAAAGCTATCTTTAAATCTACTTGAGGATCACATAGGGCATAACTGCTTCACTTGGTTTTTTTGTGACAAGTTACCATCATGGACAAATGTCTGACTGAACAAATAAACATGCATTGTGGTCCCAAAGAAGTTCCCTTGGCACCAATTCAGAGTTTCAGTGGGGTACATAGGAACTGGCTGTGACATAGATGTCACCTGGGCTAAACTGTCTTGCAAAAACAGTGGGAGCACTGGCAACAGCAGGGGAGGCTGTGGTGCTTTTATGCTGGTTCCCATCCCATCTCCAGGGCAAGAGGGGTCCTCTTGCCACCAACTCCCTGTTTGGAGGTGATAGCAAGTCTGAGATGACATACTAAAGTGTGCCTGCATGACATTCAGGGCCCTGACCTCCTCCTTGCTTCAGAGCCACCCTTTCAATAACCGGGGCTTTTTCTCTCGGACCCAGAGGGAGAACATCTACCTGACTGTTGTCTTGACATATTTGTCATAAAATTTTATTTCCATGACAGCTGAAGAGTTCTTCACAGTTTACTCTGCTCAAGTATAACAAGATGATCTGTTCTGTGAAACTGCTGGAAGATATTTACCCTGCAGTAAACAGGCTAGAAGGCTGTTTTCTTTCTTTCTTAATATTTTATTTATGGGCAAGAGGCCACATGAATAATTGAAGATGCCTGTTTGCACCCACTGCAATCTGTGAGTGGTTTGAACTGTAAACATGTCAACTCACAACTGGAGCTTGAGAAACACATGTGCTGAAGAGCTTCAGCCCGTTTGTCTGTCTGTCACACTTACCTTCTCAGCAACCCCCTCCTTCTCTCACGCATGGGCAGCCCAGAAGCAGGGCGTTAATATCCTATATGACGCTGGTGTGAGTTTCCAAGGAAAAAAATATGTGTAGGAGGATGGAAACACGCACAGGACATGAGGTGAACTTATGGTGCATTTCAGACAGCAAAAATCAAATGGTATGTTAGACTGTTTTCTTTGATTTTTGTTTTGTTTTGATTTGTTTTGTTTTGTTTTCTTGTGTGACATACAAATTGAGATCAGCTGAGGATCCAGTAATGGTGCATTTAAAGAAACCAAAATGCTATGCAGAAGTAAATGACAGAAACAGCAGACAAAAGGCCAATGGGGAGAAGGAAAGGAATGGAGAAGCCTGAGCAATGGAGGGGAATGTTGAACAATCCTGCTTGCACAGATCTGGTATGGGGTAGCAGTATACAGAAATAGTGCTTAATAAGACACCATAGAAACCAGAAATAACACAAAAATCCAGGATTCTGTACAAAGTGGCAAAGCCTCAAATACCTTATAAATCTGATTTTACTACATACAAGCCAGACACTGAGTGGATCGGGTCCTCAACACAGTTCTTGGTCTGGAGTGATTACTGAACACAAGTGTAACCTCAGTAGTGAGGGTGTAGGGTAATGAATCAGCTCCTATAGATATTAAAAAGATTAACATTGAAAACTTCTGCCATGCTAAAACCCTAGAGCATGTGGGAGACAGCATTTCATCCCCTCCAAGTCTAGGATTAGGGAGAGAAAATGAGTTTATATTTAGATATATTGGATTAAAAATAAAGAATTTGGGAAAGTGTCAGAAGAATCCTTTTTCCATACCCATGATGGTGAATTAAAAAAGCAAAGTAGACACATCAGATCTTAGAAGAGTCATGCAGGGGACTGTTCTGAATGTACAGAGGAAATCTTGGAGAGGTTTCCGGGACAGATAGAAATATCCAGATGGTCATCATTGCTCTGTTCTCTTTGTAAAGAAGCGGAATGAATGGACTATGAAGAAATTGCAGTTAAAGTCTAGTGGGTTGAATCAAACTGAGAAATGTATCATACAAACAGTTTAAGAAATGTACATTTATTTTTAAAAATTAGGTGGCGTGAGCAACAACACTATGTCAAGAATAAAGTAGATGTAGAAAAAGAGGTCTGGTGCGGACTTCTCACCAACTTTGCACTGGTGTCACATTGTTGGCTACAGTAGACTCAGTCCTGATTAATTGCCCTTGTCATTCAGATTCTGGGAAAGATTCTTGAAGGCAGACTGATACTCCAAGGGCGTGTCAGATGTGAGGTTATTCGATTAGGGTCTTAGCTGAGAGCAGATCTATAATGCTTTGAGTTGCTGGGCTGTGCAGTGACAGGGAGCGTTAAGAACTGCCATGTGTACTGGTTCTGCCTCCTGTTTCTTCATGCAGCTGAAGGCATCCCTCCAAAATGTGTGCATAGCTCCTGCCAAAATCAGCGGGAATTAGGTGAAAGGATTGGATGATGATGAGATCACGGTGCACTTTAGTTTTCATCACTTGTGAGAATCTTCTCACCACATTGTTCATTTGCTAAGGATTGGTTTCTGCAACTTAAAGCTTTTATATTAATGATAATAATGCCTAAGATTTTTCCTTGAGCTTTCCTGAGTTAGATCATGCATCACTTGTATCTAAATTTAGTCTGGATATGACTACTCTAATATTTTCTCTTATTTCATTTTCATCTCTCTTCTGTCTGCTGGCTTCATTTCAGACAAAGAAAGTCAATATTTTCTCTGCAAGTTATTTCATTTTGTTGGTCTATGATATCATAGCAAATGTCAGCTGATTTTATGTAACATAGAGTTGAAGACAGACTGTTATCCTTCCTTTTACAAATAAACAGATCTAAATAACATACGTTCATGGTCAAATTAAGTATTTTTAGAGCTATTAAAGCAGTTAAAACAGTTGTCTGCTGATGAGAAAGTCTGCCTCTTTTCCTGGTGGTCTCTTGGTTCTCCACTAGTTGCATTTGATCTCTGAAATGCTGATCATTTTGCTGCTAACAAAGTCATCATTCACTCATTACTTAGCAAGTCTGAGCACATTTTATGGTTGATAGCTGGATTGACAGCATGATCCAAAATTAGCACTTTCTGCTTATTCTTGCTTAGCCTGTAGGGCCAAGGCAGTACAAAACCCAACATGTGGCAGGAAGCAGCAAACGATAGCTCCTGTGTTTCCTTACACCAAAGAGGCTAAATCTTCCACTTTTTTGAATACAGATAAGTCTGTTGTCAGCAGATGAAAAACTGGTCCAACAACATCAAGAACCTCACCACTTC
Source organism: Actenoides hombroni (assembly GCA_024336885.1). Lineage (NCBI taxonomy): Eukaryota > Metazoa > Chordata > Aves > Coraciiformes > Alcedinidae > Actenoides > Actenoides hombroni. The sequence continues at coordinate 1,287,017 of WUAM01000038.1, forward strand.
TTCAGTCTGTGATTTGGACAGGAGATGGATATCTCTGTTTGAGCTTACAACTGCAAAGTGGCCTTAAAATGTCCATGGTACACATGCACAACCGTTTCTTGCCTGCGCAGACAGTGGGAACCAGTGATTGTGTAGGAGGATTGGTGTTTGCACTGCGACGTTGTTTTCTTGGTAGGACGCAGTTTGGAAGGAGCAAGAGCAAGGCAATGAGACCTGTGACTGTCAGTACACATAGATTTTTCTCTCCCAGCACAGTGAACTAACTTCTGCTCTTGGCAAAAGGGCAACACGAATGTATTTTAAAATCTCTTCCTCCATGTAATCAAAAGGAAAGGAACACGGCATGAAAGCTGCCAGACAAAGAACAGCCAAGCGCACCCACCCGCTCAACCTCCCCTTCAATCACTCACATGATGGCCGGCTCTCAAGGCCTGTCTGGGTCATATTATGACTCCTTTATTAGTGTTTAAGGTCACTGGGAGACACGCAAGTGCATCCTATATCAGGAAGTGTAGTAAGTCTCGAGAGTGAAATATTTGGCTGTTCGCAGGAGCCGTGGCCGCGACTCGGAAATCCCGGGCAGGGCCTTAAGGGCGGGCAGGCTCCAGGCGCCGCGCCGCCTCCCAGCTGATAGAGCCGCCGGGAAGCGGAGCGGCTTTTCCTGCCATTCTCCGCACGGGGCTGCCTTCCTCCCAGACTTTCCTACCGAGCGTCTTTGCCAGTCTGTCCAGCTGGCTGCAGGCTGCAATTCAAAAGAAAAGGCCTCCGTCGAGGCAGGTAAAATGTGCCACCAGCTGAGCCAGTATTGTTGTTCCTGCAGGAAGGCTGATTAGGAGCACGTAAGGCGGGTGGGAAGGAGGTGGGTGCCAGCCTGCAGCCCTGCGTGAGCGGGCGGCAGATTTATTGGCATATTTATTGGCTCTGGGCCGTGGGGAGACTTGGCAAGCACGCAGAGGCGAGCTGCTTCATGGCACGCACCTCAGCCCAGCGCTGTCATGGTTTGACCCAGGGGCCCACGGGCACCTGCCGCCAGCGATGAGGGAGAAAAGCGAGATATGTGGTGCTTACACCATCTCCTGACGTCTTTAAAGCCAAGGCTGATGGACGTTCTGGAGCCACGGGTCCTGCAACCAAGGTTAGATTGCAAGTGTGAAGATCCTTGAGAGACATTGGGTGATAGTTTCACAGCTTCCTTAGCTGTACCCACAGCCATTCTGTCGCTATTTTGCTCTGACTTGCTCTGTCTCTTGGGCATAACCCACCCACAGAGTACATGATTTTTTACACAGTGTGCTTGACAATAACTAAATGAAGCTGCTGTTGGTAAATTTGATGCAAAAAGGGAGGTGGAAACAGGACCATTTTTCCTCATCTACATGATAAACTTCACAATTTTTGTGTTGTATCACTATGTGCAAGGAAAATATGCCCTTCTCTTTGTTGTCCTCATGTAAAAGAGATAGAGACAGACAAGGGTATGTGTCAACAGAAATTTTAACAGTGAAACGCTTGTCAGCTGATTTAGCTCTGATTGAGGATCTTCTCAAAAACATACCCAACTGCAAATAAGTGCTGAAAAAGTGAATGTTTCCCCTACAGCAGGAAAAGACTGTCAAGAAATCTCTATCTAACAGGTGATAGTTACATCACCTCTAAGCCTCCTCAGAATCATGAACACAAGTAGATGGATACAGCAAACTCCTGGTAGCACTGATGCCTGCTGTAGGTACAGTTAGTCCCACCAGAGACTCTCATTTTCAGGCATTAGTAACTTTTTTGTTATTAACCTTGGCCATATAGTGTGTGTGTGTGTATTTGTGTGTGTTTTTACATGTATATATGTGTGCATATGCAGCAAACAAGTATTTTACTGTTCATTTTTTTAGATCCAATGAAATGGAAAGTTGGGTAAAAATAGGAGAACGTAACATAGAAATTGTTGAGGCTGATTTGAGTTTGCAAAGTCTCCGTTTGGAGCCATTTTCATTTCCCCCAAAAAGTCTGACTGTTAAAAGAGATGTTTTTACTGAAATTTCATTAAAAAATCACACTTGAAACACAATTGAAAAGGAAACAAACCAATAACCATCTTAAAAAGAAGGCTTAGTAAGGGAAAAAACCTGGCAAATTATTTAAATCTTAGTAATACTTAGATTAAATGGGCTTAAAAGAAAAAACTCCAATAACATCACCAATGTGTGGCCAATAGTCATCTTCTAAAAATGTCAGGTTTTTTATGAAACATTTTTCTGTGTTTTGGTCAGCTGCAGACTAATTTCCTTTTTTTTTTTTTAACACGATGAAGGAGAGGAAAAGTCACATGTTATAAACACTCAAGCCTCTGAGTTAAGAGCGTAGTTTTAACTTCCTGGCTCTGAGTAAATTTTCACACAACCAAAGAGGTTTTATTAATATAGTTCATGTAGGTAAAAAGTGTGTATGTACATACAAGAAAAAGCTTTTACTGGAGAGTCAGTTTTCCCTGAAATGTTTTATCCTATCTAGAAAAAAACCCAAACAAACAAAATCCAGGGACAGACTGTACTTATGGCACATATACGTGTGCAGTAGCAATTAAGTACTGACCTCCACATTCCCCTGTCCTATGTGACATCCATCTGTCCTCGTGGGGCACTTTCGAGCACCATCTTTGCTCTGGGTAGCTGACAAGGGCATGCACAACATGCCCCCTAAGCACCTTGGGCAGTCAGCTCACAGATGGAGATTTGCTTGCATGCTGATTTTGGCAGTCAGATAAGATTAGTAGGTCTAACTTTATGCCAGCTGGTTTTGACAGGCTCGTTTATTACATTGTATTTAATTATTTATGGTTGTACTGCAATAAAAGTCATTTATGGCTCATATCGCCTCCTTTAGAAGATCATCTACGATTAACACCATTGATAGCACCCAGAGAGTCAGCTGAAGACTTTGTTTTAAATTTTAATCTCAACAGGGTTCTCGTGTGATTCTCCCTGGTGTTTCCTCATCTTTCCCTGGAAGGATGTCTCTCCTGACCTGGTGAAAGTACCAGCAATACACGAGGAGACAGTGGTGACAGGCTTAGAGCTTTCTCCTCTCCTGTTCCAGAGAAGGACACCATTCTTCAGTGTAGACCATGAAAACCTTTGCAGGCCTGGAGAAGCTGCGAAGGGTTGTGTGCAATCTGTTTTTCTCAAGCAGATCTGAGATCAACAGTGTGACAAACCTGGCTGCATCAGACATACATGGCAGGCTCAGAGCATTAATAAGCATTTTTCTTAGCTGTCACTGTAAGACAAGTCTCTGCTCTGTGAAACTGTTGGAAGGTATTTACTGCTTGGGTAAAAAAAAAAATCATGAAAAAACAAGCAACTGTTGGACAGATTAAGTTAATTAAAAGTTTCACTTTGCTAACTAAGATTTCGTATTCCCCTCCATGTAGGTTATTATAGGTGGCATGATGACTAACCTAAATATTATCACACAACATGCTGTCATCTTTCATAAATAATATAAGGATTGCTGTAATCCTGCATAAACCCAATTTTGGATGTTGAGAAATATTATGCAAGTGTCCAACATGAAAAGAATCATATTTCTTATTCCACCACTCTGGCCAAATACCATGTTGTCTTTACTGGAAAACTGGTGTTCATCGAATGAGTTTAAAGTGGAGAGTGGGAGAGGGTGGGACATTGCATTCTTGAGAAATGACATTATAAATAATACGGTACTGCTTTGTCTTTGTGCTTTTAGTAAATCTGGGGTATTATAGAGCAAGCAGGGAGAGCACAGCATACTGTGCCTGTGCTCCAGATTCGCTTTTTACTTCAAAAACATAGACTGCATAAGGTGATCTGTGCTCACTGGGGCTTCCCATTCTCTACTGCCTTACTCTCTTAAGTGTAAAGCTCTAGATCAAGAAATATCACACTTTCTCAATCTTTTAGACCATAACCAAAGGAAAAAGAGAGGAAAGAAAATCCAGCATGGCTTTCCTTTTATTTCTATACAAAAATATAGTTGTTATAGAGGAATCACAGTACTAAAGGAAAGGAGAAGAAGTTGATTTTTAGAGGCTGTGTTACAAAAGTGTTGAGGTGCAAGCATTTTTTTCTGCATGTTAATGGTTTCTGGTAGCTACAGCTCCTCAGATCATAAGCACTGAAGAACTATTTGAAAAGTGCCATTTTTAACCTGGGAGTCTTGAAACAGGGGTAGCCTTTTATGGAACAGACAATATTGTAATGTGTGCTTACTGTTCAAGGCATAAAATATAACTTACATTGAGCAGTCTTGGAGGTGTGCAGTATCAGCTCACAGTGCACTGTACCTGCTTCAGTGGTTTTGATGAATGCATCAGTCTCACACAGAGGTGCTGCTGATGTGTGCAGGAACTGAGTGCAAGCTATTTAGCAGAAAAATGCTAATGACCTCTTTTAGCAAAGGAAACAAAAGACAAAACAGAGTTTTATTGATTTCCTATATATACTTCTTGGTTTATTATTTTCCTATATGTATTTCTACGGCTCCTTGGAAACTAGACTGTTATCAGAAATCCTGGAAATTATCAGAATGTAACAATAAATGGTAATAATGAAGGACCTTTTTTGAAGTTAAAATCCTTTTCATGTATGAGCATTTTCTGAACACCCCAGCAAGATGTGGAAGCTTGCAACTGTACAAAATGTGACTTGACTGCAACAAGTCCAAAGCCTTATGCAAGGCCTTTCCCTCCTTACCATATTTTTCCTCTTACTGTTTATCTCTCTTCTCCTCCCTTTCCATTTCACCTTCCCTCCATCCCCCATTTCTCTCACCAGTGTATAGGTCTTGGAAATGAAGGAGATAGACCGCTCTGTCCCTTGCCTTTGTAAGGCACAGAGGACAGCAATGAGAAGAAGCAGTGTCTTTAACACGCTGTTGTCCTGCTGCAACATCAACACCTCAAAAACTGGTAGATCATGAGATCACTCTAAATGATGCAGAAACAACTGTTAAACATGACTGTAATGAAGAGAGAAAAAAAGTAAACAGTTTTTCTCCTCCATCTCTACTTCATAGTGAATAAGCAAACTGAGTAGGTTATTTGGAGATAGGAACTTGGTGAAGGAAACTCTAAGTGCTTTCCATCCAGTGCTGGCTGGCAAAGGATGCACCCTTATCCTGCAGAGGGAGAGACACATGCATAGCATGGTGCTGACCCCAGACCCAACTTTCTTCTTGATAGCTGTGTAAATATTGTTGACATTTGAGAGAGGTTTTGAGTAGTCTTGAATAGCTTTAAGACCAGAGTATAGAGCTTTTGTGTTTCTCTATAGGGGAAAGTCCTAGTCAGGTTCTAGCAACACTTAGCAGAAGAGAGGAGAGAGGTATTTTTGGCCAGTAACACTAAAAGAGCTTGGAAGCGGGCAGGGCATTTGCTTGCAAACTTTCCTTCATCTTTCTACAGATGCAATATAGAGATATTGATGGGAAGACATAGGCTGTGGTTTCTATTCCCTGAGAAGCACAACGTAGACTACTCCCATTCGTGCAGGTACTTGTTAGGTTCATGTAAACCAGTTAAAGCCTAAATCTTGACTAGTAAATATTTGATAGTGAACACTGCCCTGAAATAACCTCCTGATGAATCTCAAAGGCTCAGGCCAGCTTTCCTGCAGTGACAGCCTACTATTCAAAAAACTTTTGGAGTCCTTCACTGAACCTAAAACTTGGTATCTAAACTTTCACTGGATAGGCTTTTCTATGGAGCTGTGTCCCAGTCAGCCCCACACCTATACTGGTGCTGAGGGTTATTCTATCCCAGATGTAAGGCTTTGCATTTGCTTTTGTTGAACTTCATTAGGTTTCCATCAGCCCGTCATCCAGACTGTTAATGGCAGCCTTCAACTGTAGACCCCAGCTGTCCACCAGCTGGACTTTGAAACCCTGATGACAACTTTGAGCCTGGCAGTCCTGGCAATTTTTCATCCACCTTATTGTCCACTTCTGCAGCACATTTATCACCATTCAGTTATAAGGAAACTATGGGAGACTGTGTCAAAGATCTATCTAAAGTCAAGGTATATGACATTCACTGCCCAGCTCTTGGCGACAGAATGTCATCACAGAAAGCAGTGGGTCTAGACAGGCATAATATGCCCTTGATAAACCCATGTTCATTGTTCCCAACCTCCCTCTTGTCCTTCATGTGTTTGGAAACAGTTTCTAAGACAATCTGTTCCATCACCTTCCTAAGGGCCAGGGTGAGGCTGACCAGCCTGCAATTCCCTGCATCATCCTTCTTGCCCTTCTCAAGGACGAGTGTGACGTTGCCTTTTTCCAGTCCTGAGGAGCCTCTCCTAAGTGCCATAACCTTTTGAAAATTATGTAGGCTGCCCTCACAATGACATCAGACATTTCCTCTGACACATTGTGATGCATCCCAGTTGATCCCAAGGTCTTGTGCACAAGTGGTTAAAGTGAGCCTTAGCTCTGTGTTTGTAACCCATGAGTACAGCCTCATTCCCACAGACTCTGCCAGCTGCCTCAGGAACCTGTGAAGCCTGGAGACAAGGGAAAACTGTGGAAAAAAAAGGCATAGAGTTGCACCTTTCCCTTGCCACTAGGTTCCCAACCCCACTGAGCAATGGGCCCACACTCTCTTTAGCCTTCCTCTTGCTGCCAGTGTACTTACAGAGGAAACCTTTCCTGTTGATCTCCACCCCCTTTGCTAGCTTCAACTCCAGGTGACCTTTGGCTTTCCTTACTCCATTCCTACATGCATAGCCAATGTCTCTTTATCCTCCCAGTTGATCTGTTCCTTCTCCTGTCTCTGTGTGCTTCCTTTTTGTGCTCAAAATCAGCCAGTATCACCATATTTGTCCATGATGGCCTTCTGTCATACTTGCTCAACTCTCTGCATGTTGCCTCAGACTATTCTTGTGCTCTGAGGAGCCTGCCTTTGATGATGTGCAGTGCCCAAACATTCCAATATAGGAAACTCAGTTAGGAAGCACTGAAAGTAATCCAGTGCTGGATAGGATGAAAGAAGGATCCACCATGACCTCTGTCTGATGTTTGCCATGGCTCAGTGGGAACCATGGTAGTAGTCGTCAGTCTAAAAAGACTCATTATGATCTTATGTGATTAACAAGCAAAAACTCCAGCACATCTGTAAATTGGCAACGTGGAGGATTTGTGTAGATAGAGGTGCAGAGAACAGAGCCTGCTCCAATACAGGAAGGCTAGTTTCTGTAGAGTATGTGAATCATTATAGTCTGGGACTAGGAGAACCTCCCTCCTGTTAAAACCATGCTTTGCTTTCCACATGTGGTCTCTTGTCTCAATGTGTCTGTGACAATATGCACCTTGCAGCTGCATACTAGAAACCCTCAAATAATGCTGGATAAAAAAACTGTATGCAAACACAGAAGTATAGGAGTATAAAACCAGTTAAGAGTAAAGCTATTTTATATACATATGAGGCAAACCTGTGAAGGAAACAAGGTGAAACTGTCTCAGAAACTATCTGAGAATAAATAACAACTTTTAAGCCTGGGAATATTTTCTTGCCTCATCTAATCTCATATGATTGATCTTAAACATGTTTATTTTTGTTTAATTCCTGATACTAACCACAAGCATTAGAGTCAATTTTGTAAGGAAAATCTGATCTAAACATCAAAAGTAGAAGGACATAACCACTTTTAGAAACTACTAGTGAACAGAAACAGTTTAAACATAAATAGATTAATAGGTAAAATGTTCTGATTTAGTTTACAAACTTTCTTTTTTATTTTACAGTCTACAGTAGAACTTAATAAAACTATTTTGGCTGCAGTGTCCTCCTGAAGTCCCTTCCAGCTACCCCTGTGGAGAGCACCGAATCAGGGACTTTTACAGTATTCTTGGGTCACTGTGGTGTACTGGTAGCAGAACAAGGTGTACTCACTCCAACTTTCGCATCCACACTGGAACAGAACAGTTTTGAGAAAAAAATTTTCAAAAGGCTTTCTAACACCTTACCATTGTTTTGTGCAGTAAAATGTATGCAATAAAATGTGTGCTTTCCTGGGAAATAATAAATATTTTTTTGAATAAAAATCGCATTAAGGAAATACAGAATTCCTTCATAATAATAGATATTTCAAAGCAAGATAGGATGGGGCCTTGGATGTATCATCTGTTTATTAGAAACCTTTGTAAGATGCTTGAGGTTAATTGTTAATACTATGAATTCTTGCAAGTTCAGCATTGTTTCATGATAGGATATCAAGAAAAATAGCTTCAGGAAGAAGGAGATGCCAAACCTTCAAACAGAATTTTGGACTTAGTTTCTCAGGGTCCCAAGTTGGTAGACAGGCAATATATATGGTATTCCCACTAATAAGAAAGGCTGCTATCTCTCTACTTGACAATCTGGTGGCATGTAATGAGTGTACCTCATAGGCTGTCCATTACCATGACAGACTCATAGTTTGTCCCTTGAATTGCTTAAATTTGTTTAATTAAGATGGATTTGCTTTCCAATAGAGTTGACAGAAGTGAGAGACATCCTGGTGAAAGAGAAGAAATTTTCATGTTAATCATGAACAGTAAATTCCCATCTTAAAAATAATTTGAAACAGAAATCTACAGGAAGCTAAAATGACTAGTACAGAACTAGGTATTAACCTTCACAAAGTAATTTGTTTGCTTACTCTGTGGTAGCTATAAATATGATTTAAAATATATTTTATTTATTTCTACAGTGCATGTTTACAGCTTCTGCAGTTGACAAATATGTAAAAAACATGGCATAGATACTTAATGAAGGCTACAGATGTGGTTTTGACTGCTTTATAATTGGGATAATTTTTTCTGCTTTTCAAGTTACGGAGGCAGAGAAAACACGTTTTGGTCTGAGTTTTTTGTTTTGTTTTATTTTGTTTTGTTTAGGGGACATTATTTTCTCCAACGTGCCAGTATAGACATTTCCATGAATAGGACAGCAGCAGAGGTTTTTAGAAAAACTCTGTAAAAAAATAAGTAGAGAAATATTACATTACAAATATTTGCCATTCTGCCGAGGACTTCGGTATTAAGCTGCAAGCAAACCAGATAATGAGAACCTTTATGCAAAAATACAGTCAAATTCTCACTTCTCTTTTACATCTGTTTATGCTAATGTAACCTTAGTGAAATGTTTCTTTAAAATACTGGGGGTGTCCTGCTGGAGAGAATTGGTTCCAGAAAGTCCCACATTGTATGGTTTGCTCTCTCTAGCTTATAGACCATAGAAAATATCTGTGACCATTTGTATTTTGCATCTCCATGCAAACTTAAAATTCAATGCAGAGATAAAGCACTAAGCATTCTGGGATATAAAACCTGTTGCACGTTATGCCAAAAGTAATAACAGTGGAAGTAACCAAACCAATACATCTTCTGAGGTGGACCCGTATTTAATGCAAAGAAAAGCTGCACCATGATTGTATCAGAATTTGTTCTCCTTCCTGGAGCCAGTAACAGGGCTTCCATGAACTAATACTATTCAAATTTCTGTCCCTCAATTTATAGTGGATGACTTTGAAGTATTACCTCCAGTGTCACAAAATGAGAGAAATTTTCTCTGCAAGCGAGATAAAAGAGATACATCTTCCAGCAAAGACCTAAAAGTAGGTACTCAAGGGACTACAGAGCCCTAATCTTTTTTCCTCTAAGGCAAACTAATTTAAGAAATATACTGTCAGGTTTACAGCAGATCATATGAGTGCTCTAGGGCACATTTGAGCAGTAGATCAGGAACATCGGTTGCATAAAATTGATTAACAGAGCTGCGCAATCAGAAAGACGGAGAAAGCTTATGGTGAAGGTCTTGCAAGAAATATCTTGTTATTAACCCATTTGAAAATGCTATGCTAGCATATAAATAGTTTAGAAAGCATCTATTTCTGTGAGAGACTGACTCTTACATTTCAAAAACTGATGTCTCTGGCAAAGTCCAGCAAAGAAGGCTCAGAATTTATCCTGCTAGAGGTTAACTTTCTTGCTCTTCCCCAGCTGCACAACAGGAGGGCAGAGTAACTGGGACTGTATTGCCAATCCGTTCTGCTCCTATCCAAATTTAGGGATAGAATGCAGAAGGCTTCTTTGAATGTAAGGTTCAGTAATATGTTACTGGCCTAGGTTACCAAAAATATAAGACAGAAGGAAGAAGCTGCAAAAGAAATCTGGAGAGTGATGAAATACAGATTATTAACAATTTAGTAAACATTCTGGGCAATGTTGTGACCCATCTCAGAGGAACTCTTACTGTAAGATGCTAAAGTTTCTGTACCGTGTAGTATAAGTCATGTAATATGTCTCTGCATTTGAATGATGTTTTACAAATTGAACACTGAACAGATGAGGGCTCATAATATAATTGCCAAGATCTGTGAACACAGATTCCATCACAAAATGGCATATGCTGCTGTGATGGCTGTCATCTCCTGCTTGAACATGTCAGAGGCACTGTAGGAGCAGACAAAAAAGCTTGTATAGACTGAGCTGGATTGCTGAAGAGGTAAAGAGAAAGCATGGAGGCAGGATGCTTTGCAGAAACTTAGTGCTTCCCTATGCCTATGGGCTTCAGCTTCTGAGGTAATTTCAAGCAGCACAACAGTCAACTTGAGCTTACTGGAATGACAACATAAAGATCATTGTGTTGGTTGAGTGTTGGGCAAAGCTGTCTACACACCATGCAAAAAACTCATTTACTGTTAACATGAAGTTTCCAGCCCTCCCAGCTCACCCTTCACCTGTTCTTTCCCATGAAGAAAGGCAACTAAGACATCTGTCTAGTTTGTACTCATGACAGAGAAATCTTCACTTGCTCTTTGTTTCTTTATTCCCATGCCATATCTTTTAGTTTCTTTGTTCTCTGTAACTTCACTCACTGTGACCTTGCACCACTGCAACTGCAGGAGCTTTGTAATTTGCTAGGAGTGGAATTGCCTCAAGGTAATATACTTGTAACTGGTATTTCCTTCCAGGAGTAGGCTTCAGATTTTGACTGTTGCTTGGTTATATGAAACCATTGCTGATGAGTGAAGTCAGCCAGATTTCTAATTTTCTGCTGGATTTCATTCATATTTCAAAGAGGTTTAAGAACAATAGGTATTATGTTGTCTGCTGCCAGACATACTGCCAAATTGTCTGAGTCCTCTACAGCTTGTGCCTTTGAAAGAAAATATTTTTCACAGCAGATAAGCACTTCTGATATGCAAAGGGGAATAGCACTGAATATAAAATTAGGGAGTTTCTTAATTTACATAAAGATAAGAATCATGTTGTCATTTAGATTGATACGCAGATTGAGTACTTTGCTATATTTTCTTTTCCTAAACCAAAATGAAGCATTGTTTCTTCAAGGAATGCCACTAACTCATTTTACGGAACAGGTACGTCTCATTTGCCTGTCGTCCCGTTTAAAAGAACATGATGACTTTGAAATGCTCAGTAGATAAAGATTTACAGGATGATTTTACATTCCTGAGGACACTGAGACAAGATATACATAGAAATATGGAAAATACTCATATTTTGACACCTGTACAGAACATTTATTTAGTGAGAAACCAGGTGACTAAAGGTGATAGAGGACTATTAATTTTGTTTACAGGGACCTAAACCATGTAGTCTCATTAATTCCTCCAGGAGGAAGATGTCTACACTAAGTGTATTGGTCTGTTTTCCCAAGTAACAAGTGATAGGATGAGAGGAAACAGCCCCAAATTGTGCTGGTTGAAGTTTAAATTGTATAGTATGGGAAAATTCATCAGAAGCATTGGAAAAGGCTGCCCAGGGAAGCGTTTGATTCACCATCCCTGGAGGTATTTAAAAGATGTGTAGATATGGTGCTTAGTGACGTGGTTTAGTGGTGGACCTCACAGTGCCGGGTTAATGGTTGGACTTATGATCTTAAAGGTCTTTTCCAACCAAAAAGATTTTATGTTCTTTTGACATAACCTTTAGTTATGAAAATTGTATATAAATGTACATGTAACACAAGGCAAATTTATATTAAACTGAAAGCAAAGTCTTACATTGCAGCTGATAAATTGAAAAGTACATAGAAGAAGCAGAAAGTGGTACAAAATGTTATAGCAGCCGCTTTTAGATTGAAGAATTTCTTACACTGAATATAACAGGAAACAAGAAAATAATTTAGTTTTGCCTTTTATATTCTCAGGTTTGTAGTTTTTCTAAAGAAGTAGAAAATCAGACAAATATCTCTTAGAATGGCCAATTTGAAGATATTATCCCTGTAGTCTCATTGGAAAGTGTTCACAGATAGACTGCATGCAATCACTGCATCATTTGAGCAGCCCTAACAAAATAATTTATTAAAAAAACAACTAACCAACCCAACAAAAAGGAACAACACCTTCTTACTTTCAAATGCAAGAGGAGTATAGACCAGAAGGCCACACGAGGAGCAAGGGGGATGGCTCTACTCGTTGTCATTTACTCTTCATCACATATCTTGCAAGTCGTGGGTTATAACCATTGCTATCTGAGCAGTGCTAGAGAAATGGAAGTCTGAATGACGATGTAACGTTTTACAATTACTCTAAATAATAGGATTATAGTATCTGAAGGGGGCCTACAAGAAAGCTGGGGAGAGACTTTTTAGGCTGTCGGGCGGTGATAGGACTAGACGGAATGGATTAAATCTAGAGACAGGTCGATTCAGGTTAGACATTAGGAAGAATTTCTTCACCATGAGGGTGGTGAGACACTGGAACAGGTTGCCCAGGGAGGTGATGGAAGCCCCATCCTTGGAAGTTTTTAAGACCAGGCTGGATGGGGCTCTGAGCAACCTGATCAAGTGGGAGGTGTCTCTGCCCAAGGCAGGGGGGTTGAAACTAGATGATCTTTAAGGTCCCTTCCAACCCTGACAATTCTATGATTCTAATGTCCTTTGGGATCCAGCAAATAGGAGCTCTATAACACAAGACTTTTGATCAGATTAATTTATTGTAAGAGTACTGATTCTGCCAGAGATGTAGGTGAAAATACTCAGTGTTTTCAAGACAATGTTTTACATTTACAAAGCAACTTCTATTGAAGATATTGAAGAAATTGCTCATGAAAGATGGAAAGTATGGAGAAATATAAACCCATTGTCTTATCTGTCCCATACTTCAGCTACTCCCTCAGCTCCTGTAAAGCAAAGGAGTGTCATGTTGCTTGTCAATACAGAAGAGCAGGAAGAGCTACTAGTAAGGTCACATCAGATGGGCATTATTTTCATCACAAAACCAAACTTCCAGGCCTCTCATTTCTTCATGTGAAAATACTAGTGTCCTGGTATTAATTGTCTTATTTTAGCTTGTAACTTACCAAAGACGTGGTAGCTTACCTTGGTAAAGCTATACTTGATAGTACTAAGTTTTCTTAATGCTCTGGAAGGTGTTATTGTAAAGGCAAAACCAGGGACCAGTGTAAGTGATAAGCATGCAACTAGATTTGTATAAAAACAAGGATGATTAGTGTTGCATTTGTTGCAAAGGTCCTCATACACAAAATCTAAGGTATCATTGGAAACACTTTATATGATATATTGCAGATGACCATATCAATAACTTCAAATATGAAGACACGCAAATGTCTAAAATGTTGCCTGGCTGTTCCCCTTTCTTACATGAGCTAACTTTCTGTTGTATACATACTTTATGTTATATTCATAATTTTTATAAATTAATTTGAATATTCTAAATAATTTATATGCAACTTTAAAAAGTAGAGTTGAAACTTAGTCTTATGTCATTGAAGGCTGAAAGAAAAATGTGTTAGAAATCATATCTGTCATTTGGCAAAATTTGAATCTCTATTCCATAATCCTGATCATCTTTGATTTCTATGATGCCATAACAAGTTTTTTTATTTATTCAATGGTTTTAGGTATGAGACAAATGAACACTCTGCTACAATGTCCCTTCTTTTGATATGTTTTGCCATCTCAGACCAGTTAATGACTCTGGAATAAAAGCACCACATAGAGATAAAACTGGAGCTGCTATGACAAAGATCTTATTTGAATGGTTACCTTATTTTGAATACTGAATTTTGTATAAGCTCTTCTGCTATTATGCTCCTAGGTCCTGGAAAACATTCATAGTCTGTGGTGAAGTTGGATGGAATTTTACTAATACAGAACATTGTCTGTTGAGAGATATTTACAGTGTAAATAAGAAAGAAAAATTAAGGAGGTATGAAGAGATTGTTCCTAGGGAGCAGAAACAGACACAATACTGTTCAAAAAAGTAGACGGAAGTTATCTGCTGGTGAGAAGAAAGATTCTCTATCTTATCAGGCATACTGACAATCACTTCAAGTTGTAGCTGAGAATTATTTGCTTAAACCTATGTAAATAGAATTCAGAGTTTTGGTCTTTTTTTTTAAAAAGAGACAAGACAATTCTGTATATAAGGTTCACCTACACTAGCAACAGCTGTAAATTTTCTGAACATTTATTTAAACTTTTGTTTTCCAGTGGCCTTTAATTTATAAAGGAAAATGTGCTTTTACTTTTTACTTTTGTCATTGCTTTAATTAGAGCAGTCAACAGCCTCCAACATATATACATGCACACACAAGTTCTTTCTTTCTTCTCACACTTACCTTCAAGGTTAACTTTGCAGTTCTAAATCCTAATTTATTTGAATTTTTTTTTTATTTTTTTTTTTAAGTTCCACTTATCCATTAACATTTTGTAGCATTTGTATTTTCCTCAGAGTGAAAGTTTGACTCACACATTGTTTCTCTTTGAAGTGTGATGGTCTGAATACTAATATGACCCAACACAAACAGGTACTGAAACTGTAAATTGTAATTTAACAGTTTATTAAGTAAATTAGGCAGCTGTTACGAGAAAAAGTTTTTAACATGACACCACTCAGCTAAAAACATGACCAAGATATAAATGTATCCCTAACAGACAGCCACTAGACTGACATTCACCTTGCACAGATCCTGAAAGGAAACAACTATGACAGAAGCTGAAAGCAATTCATACATGTGAGTGTGCACACATAAATACACACTAAGTGACAAGCAGGCAGATATAAATGAGGCCAAAGCTTGGAGTCCTTTATATGCTTACCTAAAGGACAACATTTTTATAATTTTAATCTTCCATAAGGAAATTGCTGCCCCTGGTAAGCCTGTGGGAACATCCAGATCTCCAGGAGTCATTTGCTCTCTGAACAGTCAATAGTTTTTCTACCTTTCTTTTCTCTATTTCATACCATGTCCTCATAGGCACTTCTTTGTAGTGAGAAATCAGTTATTTCCTCATTCTACCTTCTTCAGTCTATGAAGAATTTATTGACCTCTGCCTTCTTTGGAGTTGCTGAGAAACATAAATAGTGTATCAGCCTTTAATACCCCAAATCCGGTTATCTTCTTCTATCTTTAAGACTTTTTCAGGCTAACCCAAAGCAATGCCTCACACTATGACTGGCAGATCAATTACTAAGGACTGTTGTCTTCTATTTATGCATT
Source organism: Actenoides hombroni (assembly GCA_024336885.1). Lineage (NCBI taxonomy): Eukaryota > Metazoa > Chordata > Aves > Coraciiformes > Alcedinidae > Actenoides > Actenoides hombroni. Next base: position 1,302,515 of record WUAM01000038.1, read on the forward strand.
AAGCAGAATACGTAAGGAAAAAGACCTTGCAGAATCTTCTGTGTGCACTTGCATTGTGTCCATCCTCATGTCGCAATGTTTTGGGGTTCCTGTTGCATTTGCTCCGTGTCTCTTGGAAACATCTTTCTTCCACATACATATACTGTCAGTCTCTGAGCTGGGGAAACAACTTTCATGGGATTTGGCTTCCATTGCTCATTTTAGCCATGAGTTGGCCAAGGTTGCTGATCAGGAAAATCTAAACTACAAATGGAAATTTCAGAGTACCTTATGATCCTGATTCACTTGGACCTCTGCTGTGACAGGATATAAATATATATTAAGGAAAATAATTTGCACACCTACTGTAGCAAATCTGGGCAATGTTGGAACTAGCAAATTCTTGATTCTCTTCTTTCTTTCTCACCTACTCTTTTTGAGATGTAGCTTGAATTAGTGCCTTTATTTTGTAAGTACGGAGTACTTATGATAATGCTTGGGAGTCTTCAAAAAGCCCCCCAACATTGTTCTATTAGACAATAGATATTGTAAAACAATTATTTTATAATGTCTATTGTCTTGACAAACAGAAGAAGAAATAAGTTACTGGAAAGGAAAATTGACTTGGCAAAGGAAATACCACATAGCAGTAGAGGAACAGGAATAATTGAATCCACATCTCCAGATGGAATGATTCATGTGTTTTCTCAAATAAAAAATAAATCGCACACACAGCTCTGGAGCAAGCTTAAGAAACACTAAAACAAATTCCTCCAAGCTGCCCTTTCATGAAGAAAATAGTTCAGATCTTCTTTATTGCTGTGGTGAGAAAGAATGAATGCTGGAAGTTAGCAATTCTCTGCTGTCTATAGCAAGAACGTATCCTTACTCTGTTGGCACATCTATAGATGTTGTTTCCCTTTTTATGATTTTAAAATCAAGGTTGTATGAGCTGAAGTCCTGCATGACCATTCCAATGACAAGTCAACCAGTGATGTAGAGCAGAACTTCACTTCCTTATGCATGAACATCCTATGAAAGTCATGCCTCCTCCAAGACAAGGTTGTGGAGTCTCCTTCTCTAGAGACTTTCAAGACCCGTCTGGATCTGCTCCTGTGTGGCCTGCCCTGGATGATCCTGCTCTGGCAGCGGGGTTGGACTCAATGTTCTTCAGAGATCCCTTCCAACCCCTAACATTCTATGATCCTATGATATCCAAGACACCCTCTGCTTGCTTCAAGGCTATATTCCCCTTTGTCCCAGGGTTAAGGTGAAATGAAATGGGGGGCTGTTCTATACTAAACAGCTCTACTTGGTTAGGTTTCTTTTCTTCTGACTATTCAGTGCCTAGACAATGGATGAAACATCACCCACAGAAAGACTGAGTAGTGGTTAATTACTTCTGGATTTGTGTCATACATTCACTTTCCCTCAAACTATTTTTTCAAAACTCTCCTGTCCTTAATGGGTGTTGTTTTATTCAGTGACATGTAGAGCTAGTCAAACAGGACTCTCACCACTGTTGACTTTATGTTTGGGGTTTTTTTCATGTGTGACAGGGCTTTCCCAGTCTCAAAGGTGAAATATACAAGTAGGTGGCAAATACAAACAATCAAGGGTTACTTGTTTGTATACTCAAGTTTGTAAGTGAAGAAAACGCTCAATGATTACAAACAAGCAATTCCCATTTGAGTGTATGTTGGTGTGTGTTTGATGTGATCAAAATGAATACAAATAGACTAACCAAATGCCTCCAAAGGTTCAGAAATCTTATTTCAAAAGGATGCAACTCATTAAAAAACCCCAAAACCAACCTATAATAATTTGAAAATGAAAGAAAGAGGTAAAAATTGAAGATCAGTTGCAGGTAACAGAAGAGGACTGAAACAACATGACTAAGGAGCTCCCTGAAAACATGAACCTTACTAGTGGAGACTGTGAAGATAACCAGGAACAAGGAGCCCATAATAATGAGCTACCTGAAATACTCAAAAGTAAAAAATAAATAGCAAAGACTGCAGGTCTAATAATATACCGTTATTCAACAAAGCAAATAATAGTGATCTGTAATATTGCATTTTTTCCTTACTAGATTTTATAGTAGTTTATAAATAATGATGAATTTATATAAAATCAGATCAGAGTACAAAAAAAAACCACTAGTAGACTGTAGTATGAGTTTTTAAAGCCTTATTTGGTGTTCAGAAAGTGAAATCCAGATCTTTTTTTCAATGACTAATTACAAAAAAGTTGAGTAGTTTCATGAGGACAGACTGAAAGAGCCACAGCCTGGATGTAATGGCTGTGTATTCTGGGTTTGTGTCTTTAAAATAAGTTGAACCATTTTTAGACACCTAGGTCCAAGGAAGTTTTGAAAGCTGCTGACGTATCTCCCTTTGATTTGATATTATCTGCCAAGAATATGTAGGACTATTTGGTTATCTCACCTCCCTTAAGCATACTTATTTGCTGCCTCAGATGGTTTCTCAGCCAAGTTTGTGTGTAGTATGAATTTCTTTCTTCTTCTGATGTTTCACCATTGTGGGTTAACCCTGGTAGACAGTTAAGCCACACAAAGACAGTGTTCGTTTGCACCCCCACAGTGAGATGGGAAAGAAAACTTGAAAAGTGAAAAAACTTGTGGGTTGAGATAAAGACAGCTTAATAAGTAAAGAAAAAGCTGAATGCACAGGCAGAGCAAAATAAAGAAATCATTCACTACTTCCCAGCAACAGGCAGATGTTCTGACTTTTCCAGGAAATCAGGGCTTCATCATGTGTAACAGTTTCTTGGGAAGACAAACATAATCCCCTTCTTTTTTCTTCCTCCAGGTTTTCTTTCTGATCACAACATCATATGGTATGGAATGTCCCTTTGATCAGTGGGAGTCAGCTGTCCCAGCTGTGTCCCCTCCCCACTTCCTGTGCACTCCCAGCCTACTTGTGTGTGGGGCAAAGTGAGAAACAGAAAAGGCTTTGATACTGTGCAAGCACTGCTTAGGAATAACTAACACATCCCTCTGTTATCAACACTGTTTTAATCACAGATCTAAAAACCAGCACCATACAAGCTGCTATTATGAAAATTGACTCTATCCCAAACAAAACCACTGCATTCAATTAATTTTCTCTGTATATTATTGTGCAGCAAGCCTAGATGGCTAGATGACTGCGTAACATACCAATGTGGGAGAAACGCCAAAATTAGTCAGCACAATAATGATACAAGACAAAACCTCAGCCCTCAAACCTCCAAACACAGCCCAGATGTCTCATGAAGTAATGTGGAGCCCCAAGAGAATGATTTAAGATGATCTGAATAAGTACACATTTATCTTGTGTGCTTCAATATCTTATTTGCATATTTGTCAGGTATACCTACAGAAATGAAAATACAGTGGAAATTGCCTGAACTTTTCTGTAAGTCCTACGTTACTCTGTAGGTCTCAAAATGCTTTTAAAGCTGCTATGCAGCTATGGGCCACATCTTTTTTGTTTACTTCTTACACACAGTCAGCACTCCAAAAGGTGCAGTTATGTTTCTCCTTATAATTTTTCAACTAGATTCCTTTGGTTTTTATTAAGAGCTTATACTGAATGTACTATTTTGCATGCCTTTTGTGTAGGGCTCAGTGCATAAGTGGAGGTGCTCCACAGACGAATACAGTTCTAGGCTTCCTTGCATTACATACTACTCCAGAAGAAGCTTGTGTCTGAAGATGCAATTAAGAGGTAGACAGAAGATTTGGAGAAGACCCAGGGGAAAGTATATATGTGAGCAATATCTCAGAAGGCTCGGATTTTTTCTGTGTTTTAGCTCCAGGATAAGATCTTCCTATAAAATCTCATTTTCTAACAGGCTACGCACATTAGTTTCAGTATCAGCTGCATGTGATATTAAAAAGGGAGCTTTTACTTGTCACAAAGCTGCAAAACCCTCTAAAGGACCCTGAAAGTCTATCATGTAATAAAACTACATACATGTAATTTGACTCCCTGTCAGGGAGTGGCCCCAGCACTACTGGTTGACAAAAGGCATTTGGGCTAAAAATACAGAGTTTTAAAAGACAAGCTGCCAGATTATTCTGTATTCAAAGAATTTTATGGAAGTATATAGGGAAGGAGCTGCTGGAGTAGTAAACTAAGAGAGGGACAGAGGGACAGAAACAGAAAAATACTTCCTTCCTACTAAAGAAAATCCAGATGTACAGGAGGTTAAAATATGAAGACAAATGCTCATCTAGAGGAAATATTTATTAGCATAAATTACGAAAAGGGGTGTCAGAACCACTTATCAGCAACAGCACAGACTTGACAGTTGTAAATTGAAGGATTTAATTATCTATTAGCAATATTCTCTGACCAGTCAATAGGACAGCTGCACAGACAGCATAGGCAGGCACACTTAAATATAAAGATTTTATTACTTTAGCATTCAATTATATGCCTGAATCTTTGTGCTTGAGTCTTTAGAAAGCATTTGTGAAGGAAAGTTTTATAAAAGGTCTTCTCAGGAAAATACAGAGTTCCTGACTATACCGCTTTACCCCTTTGTTTTAAATAGTGAAAAGCTGTGCTATAGTTATAAAATGCCCTCACTTTTCAGAGGTCTTATATAGTCAAGTTTAAACAAGTCACCTGTTTTCATAGAATCATAGAATGTTAGGTGTTGGAAGGGACCTCTAGAGATCATCGAGTCCAACCCCCCTGCCAAAGCAAGATCACCTAGGGCATGTTGCACAGGAACGCATCCAGACGGGTTTTGAAAGTCTCCAGAGAAGGTGACTTCACAACCTCTCTGGGCAGCCTATTCCAGTGCTCTGTCACCCTCACAGTGAAGAAGTTCCTCCTCATGTTGAGGTGGAACCTTCTATGCTCAAGTTTATACCCATTGTTTCTTGTCCTATTGCTGGGCACTGCAGAAAAGAGATTGGCTGCTTCCATTTGACACCCACCCTCAGATATTGATAGACATTAATAAGGTCCCCTCTCAGCCTTCTCTTCTCAAGACTAAACAGCCCCAGTTCCCTCAGTCTTTCTTCACGGGACGATGCTCAAGTCCCTTAACCATCCTCGTAGCCTACACTGGACTCTCTACAGTAGATCCCTGTCTCTCAAATGGTGGAACCCGAACCCCTAAACCTACCTAAAACCATTTGCTGTTAGAGACCTGCCTGCAAACAGCAAACATCACTGAGCCTCCTCTTCCTCAGAAGATGAGGTTTTGTTTCTTTTCAAGAGATTTCAGGTCACTAAACCAGCTCATTACTCATTAACCCAGCACGCTACTGGCTGTACTGGAAGCTCTGGCTGTTTAAAGAGGCACCTTTAGCTGTCCAGAACTGTCAATTCTCCTGCACCAGACCCAACCACCTCCGGCACAAACACATTCACGTCCCTCCCACAGCCAGGACTGCAGCCTGCTCCCCAGTGCAGAGGTCACTGCTCGTGGGCAGCGTGCCCAAGACCTTCCCAGCAGCCCATGGATCATTTAAGTGAGAAATCTTGCACTTCCCAATCCATCTGCCATTAGATAATACGTCCTAACAAGAGGTGCACCAGCTCCTACTAAAGAAAAAGCAGCACCTCCTGGATGCTACACCAAGAACTCCAGTGGTGTCTGTGCTTTCAGGGAACACTAAACCCCACCCAACTGGGCATGGATAGAAATAACTGCTCTTATCCAGCCAAGAGACTCTTAAGAATGGGAAAAAAAAATAAATCCTTTAAAATGCAGTTATAGGCTACTGCAGAAGAGACCAATTGTGAGTAAGAAAAACATCAGTCTATGTCTTTATAGCCTTAAATCTGCAGGGCTCTCAGCACAGCAGTCACTTCACATCTGTGTTGTTTAATTATGTTTCCAAGTTCATCAAGCCATTTCACTCCTCTGTTACAGAGGAGCAGAAGCACACATCAACTTTACCAAGCCACTGGCAAGACATTATCTGAGGCCGGTATCTTTTTGGAACCTCTCAGAACCTGGGCATTACAGAAACTAGAAGAACTTTACAGCCTGGACCTTAAACTTTTCAGGCAGAAAGTCAGGGGGGGAAATTCAATGTGATAAAGAACAGGCAGAGGAAGACTGAGCGCAGAGCTTCCAGAAGATGCCGCTTTGCAGTCACTAAGGTGGGTAACAACACAACGTGGAAGGAGAACTTTGGTTTCCCACTGTGGTAACTTACATCAATGAAAGAGAAGTCAGTGGGCTTCTCATCGGGGCCGGTGTCTCCCAGAGGAGGTAAATCAGTCCCATCAGTAGAGTCCATGTCCGTGCTGGAACGGTCCAAGCTTGTGCTCCTTTGGTCTTTTGAGAAGTCATGGTGGTCAACCAGGGAGGCAGGTTCTGTTTGAGAGGACAGTGAGGATGGGTGGCTACTTGGAGGTTGCTTCCTCGTCGAAATGACATCGTTTTCTGAGGATGGAGATTCGGGTACAAAGCTGCAAATTAAAAAGAAAACCGTGAGCCTTCAGGGCAAACAAAAACCTGAAGCATCGTTTGGATGACACACGCTCGGCGATGGCAGACACAGGCAGAACCGAGCCACGGCTACAGGTGACAAAGGCACCGTTGGGAGCAGCAGGGACCAGCAGCACGGGTGAGGGTCAGCTCGTCACCCCCTGGATTTACAGGGCACCGAGTAACGCAGGCATGTGGATAAATCATAATAATTTGATTGCAATATGATTTTTTTTTATTGCTTGCAGTTTCTTTCCTGCAGAGCAAAGGCCCCTTCAAAGGTAAACACACAAACGAGGAGGAGGAAATCGCTGGAAACCACTACAGAGCTCTGCAGGGGTGAGGATGATCCAGCACTGTCGGACCAGGGGTGGCAACAGGGACAAATGCGCCGTGTCCCTCCACCAGGCTCACTGGTAGCATGGAAACTAACCCGAGAGATACCCACACAACTGGGGAACTGGATCTCTGAACCAACCATGTCCTAAAGAGCTTCTCTTTTATGCCGGGGTATATCTGTGAGAGAGCTGCCCATCCATCCATCCATCCATCCATCCATCCACCCACTTTTCTCTTCCATGGATGCTGGAAGGCAGAGGTGGCAGCAGGTGGCACCCTAAGGCAGAGCTGGACAAGCAGAAGCTCTCAGGGTGCCTCATGCAGAGCACCAGGAGCAGCAGGACCTGCACCTAGGGACCTTCCCTTTGCCCAGACTAACAGAAATGGGCTGTAGCATCAGCACGGAAAGCTGCACGAGGTGATGTGTCTCCCTGGGTCATGGAGGTAGGAATATTGCTTTAAGCAGCAGGAGATTGTAGGCAACACAGGAAGACTCTACTATCAGTAAAAATAGGACTGCCTTGTTTCTAATTTTAGGAATTTCTAGTTTAAAACCCCAAAACCTGAAGTACTGAAGGAATTCCAAATTATTTTTCCCTTCTTAACAAGAGTCTCTTGTTACTTAGCACCTCTGCTCGAGCAAATATCTAGGAAAACTCTTGTAAAACCAAAAAAACCTGAACGTGTACGTACGAATATATGCACATATTTTAAAGAACAGAGCCCTGGGTTCGGAGCGATCTTGGGAGGAAAACACCCAGGGGTCTACTGCTGAATAACAACTCACCCTCACACTGCAGCACAGGGTCTCCTGGCAGAGCACAGGCTGAGCAGAGGGTTTCCAGAGCACGTGGACAGAGAAAGCTTCTGCCCCCCTTCAGCAGAGGGCCCCAGGATAATTAAGAAATGCTACTAATGAGCTCCAGAGGGAAGGTTTGGCCGAGTATTTTTGCTTCAAATGGTATTTGGTATCTGCAGCGTTAGACTTTAGATCCATTAGAGTGTGGAGAATGGGGAGGCGAAAGACAATCTGCAGACTTGTCACCTTCCATGGGAATTAAAATCTATATTAAAAGGCTCCTGTCTGATTTGCATATCTCCAGGAAGCCCCTTCCCTTCTACACCCCAGGGCCAGTAAGTCGAGGGAGGTTCTCCTCCACCTCTGCTCTGGAGTGTTGTGTCCAGTGCTGGGCTCCCCAGTTCAAGAGAGACAAGGAGCTACTGGGGGAAGAGTTCAGCAGAGGCTGGGAAGATGCTGAGGGGCTGGAGCATCTCTGTGCTGGGGAAAGGCTGAGAGCCCTGGGGCTGCTCAGCTGGAGAAGAGCAGCCTGAGAGGGGAGCTGAGCAATGCTGAGCAAGAG
>WUAM01000038.1:1326742-1350552 GCA_024336885.1 Actenoides hombroni
CATTCCTGGAGGGCTGCTGGGGGTTGTTGTGGCCCAAGTGCAGGCCCTGGCATTTGGCCTTGTTTAAGCTCATAAAATTGGCCTTGGCCCAGCGATCCAGCCTATCTAGATCCCTTGGTAGAGCTTCCCTACCCTCAAGCAGATGTCCAGGCAGCTTTTGAAAGTCTCCAGAGATGGAGACTCCACCATGTCTCTGGGCAGCCTGTTTCAGTGTTCTGTTATCCTCACAGTAAAGAAGCATTTTCTCATGTTGAGGTTGAACCTCCTGTTTTCCAGCTTATAGCCATTGCCCCTCGTCCTGTCTCTGCACACTACTGAAAAGAGTCTGGCCCCATCTTCTTGACACCCACATTTATAAGCATTGATAAGATCCCCCCTCAGTCTCCTCTTCTCCAAGCTAAACAGACCCAGCTCTCTTATACTTTCTTCATATGGTAGGTGCTCCAGGCCCTTAATCATCGTGGTGGCCCTGCACTGGATCCTCTTGAGGAATTCCTTGGCCTTCCTGGACCGGGGAGCCCAGAACTGGACACAGTACTCCAGGTGAGGGCTCACCAGCCCAGAGTAGAGGGGGAGGGGAACTTCCCTGGACCTGCTGGCCACACTCTTCGTAATGCATCCCAGGATGCCTCTAGCCTGAATGTTGGTTCATGGTCATCCTGTTGTCCACTTGGACTGCCAGGTCCCTTTCCCCAGAACTGCCCTCCAATAGATTGGTCCCCAACCTGTACCGATACATGGGGCTGTTCTCCCCCAGATGCAACACTTTATACTGAATTTCATTAGATTTCTCTAGCCTCTGCAGGTCATGCAGAGAGGGAACCTGGAGAGCTTAACCATGCCAGACCAGAGCTGCATGAAGGACTTCTGTCTTTGCTACAAATACAAATCAGAAGGTATTCTAAAATTTAAATTCCACAGATTATCCCAATCGATGCCTGTGGCAATTATTTCTGATTTTCATGAGTGAAAATCATAGTTGAGTCTGCTGTGTTTTACAGGTTGAATTGATTGAATTGAGTTCCTCAGGGATCTAGGTCCAGTGCTGTTCAACATCTTTGTCGGCAACATGAGCAATGGCATTGAACACACCCTCAGCAAGGTTGTCGATGACACCAAGTTGTGTGGTGCAGTGGACTCACCTGGGGGAAGGGATGCCATCCAGAGGGACCTTGACAGGCTTGAGAAATGCACCAATGCAAACTGCATGAGGTTCAACAAGTCAAAGTGCAAGATCCATCATCTGGGCTGGGCCAATCCGAGGCACAGTTACAGAGTGGGTACAGAGTGGGTTGAGAGTAGCCCTGAAGAGAAGAACTTGGGGGTGTTGATTGATGAGAAGCTCAACATGAGCCGGCAGTGTGCTCATGTGGCTCAGAACCATATCCTAGGATGCATCAAGAGGAGTGTGGCCAGCAGATCAAGAGAGTTGCTTCTCCCCCTTTACTCTGCTCTTGTGAGATCCCACCTTGAATACTGCATCCAGTTCTGGTGTCCCCACCATAAGAGGGACATAGACCTGTTGGAATGAGTCCAGAAGAGGGTCACAAAGATGATCCAGGGCTGGAGCACCTCTGCTACAAGGATAGGCTGAGGGAGCTGGGAGTGTTCAGCCTGAAGAGAAGACTCCGAAGGGACCTTATGACTGCTTTCCAATAGCTGAAGGGATCCTACAGGAAGGCTGGAGAGGGACTCTTCACAAGAGCATCCAGCGACAGGACAAGGAAAAATGGTTTTAAACTGAGGGAAAATAGGTTTAGACTGGATCTTAGGACAAAGTTTTTCAGCATGAGGGTGGTGAGACTCTAGAATAGATTGCCTGGAGGGGTTGTGGATGTCCCCTCCCTGGAGGTGTTCAAGGCCAGGCTGGATGAGGCCTTGAGCAACCTAGTCTAGTTGAGAGGTGTCGCTGCCCATGGCGGGGACGTTGGATTAGATGATCTCTAAGGTCCCTTCCAGCCTAAGCCATTCTGTGATTCTATGATAATAAACTACTGGACTGATCAAAGGTTATTAGACAGCCAGGAAAAGGAACACTCTTCCTTCTCTCTCAGTCCTCTTGTTGAACATCTACTTTCCAAGTCACCTCCCTTTGCAAGGAGTGCAGTTCTTTCTACACTATTGCGAGGAAGACTACCCTACTATTGTTTAAAGTTAAGGTTAGTTTGGTTAAGCCAAACTTGATGTAGATGACTTGGACAACAGGCAGAATAGCAGAACAGTGAGGAAATACTGATTTCCTTGCATGAAGAACTGAAATCCAGCATACAGAGTTCTTGCAGGGAAACAGAGTAACATCACTAATTTTAATGCCACCTTACTCCAATGTAGTAGAAAAGAGACTTTGGCCACGCTGACCTTTTTGGGTTTTTTTCTTTCCAATCTGGAGAGGCACAAGCTCCTTCCTTAGAAGAAAATAATGACCTCCAAGGTCAGGTTTTGTTGTTTTGAATAGAGTTCCTTCTTTCGAGCATGCTGCTGTGTAACACATGAGAACAATTTCCAAACCCTTATCAGAGCACCAGCCAAGGAGTGTCTAGCCCACTATCTGCACCTTCCGAAAGAAACAATGAGAACCCGAAGGCAGACAGTGTGGCGAGCGCTGAGCGCTGCTACACCCTATCAGGAGAATGGCAGCAGGGGTGGGAAGGAGGGGCAATCATCGCCCTGTTGGGAACATAATAGCCCCCGGGTAGGCCACTGCAAACAGGAAGGGTGTGGACAGGATCTGAGTGCAGCTGCTGCTCTGCTAACAGCATCTGTTCCCACCGGCTTTGATCTGTGGGCATGCGGCATTCTGTGCCATGAGATAAACATGCTCTTGGAGTGGGGTTTGTTTGCCTTACACATATCTCCCTAATGAGCTGTGTGCCCAGGCAGCCGTACACTCCAAATCCAGGAGCAACAAGACCAAGCCTTTCTGGGAGGGTTGCAGCAGGTCCTCGCAACCTTTTCACAAGTCTGGGAAAGCTGACATCATGTGCAGATTGCTTGCCAGCCCCAGATTTCTCACAGACCAGCATAATCACAGTCTTCACTACTGCTCATGCAGGACTGGCCAGACTCCTCCTCTCGTGCTTGCCTCTGCTGTTGAATCCCTTGGAGCAGGGCACCCAATTTAACATAATTAACTCTTGCAAAGGAAATTATTCTAGCTGGCTTCTTGGCATGGCTCAAGCACTTTGTACGCCCTAGCTGGAGCCCTTAGGTTTGGAAACGAGCAGGGGATTCCAAGTTCCCAATTAAGAGAGACCAGAAACACTGCCTCGCTGGTAATAGACTTGGAGTTGTGCCTGCAGGCCCAATCTAACTCCCACTGAAGCCAACAGGAGGCAGTTCAGAAGCTTCAAGGGGTGTTTGTGAGCTCCCTGACAGATGAGGAGGGAAACTGAGTAAGTGTCATGGTCTGGGATGTTCTAAAAGCTTCCGAGGTCTCTCACCTTCCCAGTAGTCCAAAGGCTCACATTGAGGAGAAGGGAAGGAAGTAAAAGGTAGCTGCTTCAGTTAAGCATACCATTGTACAAGGGGATAATTGCATTTGCACATGACATTTTAGAAATGTTGGAGTCCTCCTGCATGGTTTACTTCACCAGGAGTAAATCTGAGGCAATGTCAAACTACCTGGTGATATTCTGCTGGAAAAAATAGAAGGAAAAAAATAATCAGGTCAGTGTTTATTGACAAAGCACACCTAGCTCAGCTGCGATGTTACCTGTAGCCAAAGGACTGTGGGTTCTGCCTGTCTTCTTTACAAGCCCATCTCAACCCATGAACTCTCTGGAGTGTCCCTACAGAGAGTAACTGGGTACAGAAATCCATCTGGAATTGTCTTCTTCCTCCAGTTAACAAGCATTGATACACCTGATGTGAATATACTGTACGTGGGCTGGGGAACAGGCAACCAGCTGTGAAAATGGTGGAAGTTGAGGGTAAACACTGGTAGATGGGGACCATTGTACTCCTTGTAATGATATCCAAGGCAAGAATGTCACAGCATGTCATGACAATGTCCAGTTTAATTGCTCTCCTGGGAATAATTGCTAAAGTCACCTGTGCGTAGAAGTGTTTGCTGAAAGCATGATTATATTGAAAAGAAGACTTTTCAGAAGAGAAAAATGAGTCAGGTGGACACTGAGAGCCTTGACTATATTGCCTTTTGCAAATCATTTACATCTCTGGGATTTTCAATGAGGTTTACATTAAGGAGAACAAACCAGCAAAACTGCACTCTAATTTGCAGCTGCCCAAACCCCTCTGGCCAAATCTGCTTAGAGAATTCTGTGGTGGATGCCTGTTTGTAAGCTACAATAGGCCAGGTCCTTCAGTTGCTACCTTTGATCAACTTCATGACAGTTTTCCAGAGTTAAAAATGAATTAAGACCTTAGGATATGGCTCAATATAATTAACACCTTGCCATTATTTAGTGGGGCGTGGTCACTAATAACTAAATAGATGATACTCTGTCTGTGTTCACAAGTTTGTGGTTCTTTCCAGTGAAAAGCTGCAGGCAAATATTTGTTTCTCTCTGCATCAGGGACTATGCTATTATTTTTTTGACTGTGAACTTTAAGATTTCCTTCAAGTCTCTCTCATTTGTTTTGTGAACTGTAATACTGCTGTGGCTCATTAGATTTTGTGTCTTCGCTGACAGTAATTATGGCTATTCCAAAATACTATTCTTATATTGGGCTTTACTCACATTCACTGCAGTCAAGGAAAAGACATCTTTTTTTTTGTCCTTATGAAAGAAACTTAACATAAAGATGAAAGACGTATCAGGACCTGAATCACTCTATTAATCAACTTCTTGCAACCACCAAATGTAGCCACTCTGCATTGGGCATCTATGGTGGGCTTCTAAACCTGGGCCACAGAGAGTACCCACAGGGCTCAGACAAAAGCTCCACAGCACATTTCCCTTCAGCTTCAAAGAAATTTGGATCTAGCCCCGCAGTCACTTATTTCAAAAATACAAGATTGTGGGAAAGGGAAGAAAAAACACTGAAATAACTTTTTGTCTTACTTTGTTTTGCCATTTTTTAAAGTTCTTTTCATCTCCAACCAGCCTAGTGCACTTTCAAAAGATTATTCCTACAATATGTGGACTGAAGTCAATATCAATAATTTTATAATAGCCATATTTCTCTGATTTATAACCACAATACTAAAAAAAAAGTATTCGCTAGATAAGCATTATAAAAAAAAAGTTATATATGATATATATGTTGTATAAAAGTTTATAGCAAAAATCTCAGCAAAAACACTGACTAAAGTAACTGCAGATATTATAAAAATCTGTGGGTTTTCAAAAAGCAGTGAGAGTTCATATATTATGATCACAGCACATGGTTAATTTCTAAATCTGTCTAGTGGTGGAACGTGACTGGCTCCTTTAGACCAAAGAGGAGAGAACAAAGATAGAGCTGCTATGTGTTAACTACACATACTTCACTGTGTGCAGTGGCTGACTTGCTTCCTTCTTGTCTGTTGTATGAACTCACTAGAGCCCCTGTCCTTCAAGGCCCTCTTGCCCTACCTCTGTCTTCCATCCATACCAGGATCATCCCTTGCAGCCTGTTGAGCGCTCTGATCCTTGCCATTTGCCCCATATCCAGCCAGAAGGTTGTTTATATTGCTGTCCTGCTAAGATTTGTACAACGGCAGAGGAAGACAGGAACAAGGGATGTCCCTGAGAAATATTGAAGATACATGATGGTGTCCTATCAGGCACTGTAGCTTGGAAGATGGAAATAAGAGAAGCTTAATTAGACCCAGGATGTTTTGGACTTTATCAGGAATAAATATAAGCTCCTGCACACATTTAACCCAGTGCATGGAATTCCCAAGTCTCAGAAAAATATTAATTTATTTTGTATTTCCAGAGGCATGCTATTTATTTGACTTCTTTTGACTTATTAAGTATTTGTGGAAACTTCATTTTATGCAGGAAATAGCTATAATCACCAGCAAATGTGACTTTAATAACTAAGATACTCGGAGCCATTTTTGGTTGGCACTAAACCTCACACACAGTAAAACCTTGTGATAGAATAGTCTATTTTCTTATCTGGAGTTGAAAGTCAGGACAAATCCATCTGATTAAGAAAATCTTCAAGCAAGATACCATATATCCTCTCTAAAATTAAATTCTGGATGAAGTTTCATTTACTTCTGCTAGACACAATCAAAATTCAAATATTGACAGCAAAAAACAAAGTCCATAGAATATTTCAGTTTTGAAAATAATACAATCCTTATCATATCTGACAAGTAAAAGACTATAAAGCACAACTTACTTGAAAAACAAATTTGTGGCTCTATACAAGTGGTTTATTAACAACTGATTTCCATTTTATAACTTAAATACCAGTGAAATGTTTTTGACATTTTTGGTCTTCCAGCCTGAGGAGAGTTCATGTGAAAATACATATTCATGTGCAGGTTAGGGCAGCCACTGACCCTACTTCCATCAAAATAAATGGAGAGACTCCCATCATTGGGGTATTAAACTTTAAATAGGATAATGGAAATGTTATGGAAAAGACTCAAGCCCTTTGCGAATAGCGGCCTTGGTGGATGTGTTTCTCACCCATCCCCACCGCCTGCGGGGCACATGACCTCAGGCTCCCTACCCAGACATTCAGACACACAGTAAAAAGTACCACTGGTCCTGGGAATCATAAGGGGGGAAAAGGACACATCCATAAACAGGGACAAACATCTTTCTCTAAGCAAAGCTGTCAACTCCATTTAAGCAGAGACCTGCTCAGTCTTTTCCTTGGGGGCCACTTTTTCCTGTCTGGGAACGTCTGAGGCATTGCCTGTCTGTTCCCGAGCGACCATCACTGAGAGCTTTAGATAAGGCAAGAAATCACACTCAACAGTCTTATAATCCCAGGCTCCAGGACAAAAATGGGAAGGCTGTACTTTTGCTACCACTCTTTCAGGGGAATAAAACAAACAACAAAAGCCAAGCACGTATCAGCTCAACAAAGGTTGCATTGTCTGCTGGGGAACACTGATCCTTAGCAATTGTCCTCATTTGTATTTGTGTAACAGAAGTGCTTTTAGGTGGTCCAGCTCAAGTATTAGTATGGGGGTGGCAGTTACAAGCTCTAGCTATGTAGCTGACTCTAGAATAAATTAGATGAGGCAAAGAAAAAAAAATGTTTTACTACCTGTGTCAAGCTCATGTCCTATATTAGAATACAAGGCAGAACAAAGTGACTGTGGATTGCAACTATTAATAATATCTTCTGAAGCTTAGAATTTAGTGGTTTACTTTTTTAAGCAAGGAAAAAGTGTTACTTCAATCATCTATGAATATCTATACAGTGTTATTCACCAAACTTTTACATATACAATTATTTTAATCATTGAATATAAATATTGCCTGTGCCTGAGCACCTGTCTTCTAATGTACTTCAGATGTACATTCAGATGTACTTCAGAGTTGCATGTGCCTTTTGTATGCAGAGAAATGGTCAGAGCCTCCTGTGTACCAAGTAACTGTGTATGAGGAGCTGTAGGGAGCAGCTTGAAATCACTGCTTCTTTTAGAATTTAGAAGGATGCCAGATCACTTGGTCCAAACCACCTTTGACATGCAGAAACACTGTATGGATCAAATACAATTATTATTTGTTATTTGCACTGGGAAGGGGCCCAGAAACCTTAATCACATATGGGGTCTGTTTCTGAAAGACCCTCTAAAAAAGTTGTAATGAGAAAACAGCCTATGCTTTATAGCCCTTGAAAGACAAGACTCTGCTTTCTGTTTTTAGAATATGTAGCAGCTGTTGATAAAGGAGTGCAGCACAAAGATGCTGATGTACAGAATTATGGGCCATGCCTTTAGCTGGTATATATTGGCACAGCTCCAGGGACATCACATTATGTGCCATGCCTTCAACTGGTATATACTGGCGCAGGTCCAGTGACTTCACAGAGTGATGCTAATTTACACCAAACTTATCTGGCTTTCTATTCATAATTATTGCCAGAAACTATACATGGTTATAAAGAAGAATTATTGTTTGAAAGCTTGAATGAGAGGCAGACAAGATGCTTTCTGTCTCCCAGGAGAAGATGCATGCTCGTTTTTCCTTTTTTATCATTCAGGAAGATTGCCAAATAAGGGCTCAGGCCAGCACAGGCTGAAGTCAGTAGAAAGTTCCCTTATAATACCCTGGGATTTTTGCTCTTGGATCTGACACCGCTTCAGTAGTGGAATGTGTTTGGCTTGGTGTGGATTCAGATCACCACAGTACTTTTGATAGATATATAAGATGACATTGGGAAAATCTATCAGAGGCAGTTAATTTTTGCTCTTTGGATGAGATCACACTGGACATTAAATCAAAATCAAAGCCAAGGTCTGAGCCCTACTTCTCCTCTTTAAACTGCTAGAACCCTAACTTTAACATGAGGTGCTCCTGGAGGAGGTTGTCTCCCCTCCAAAGTGTAGTGTGAAAGTAAAAAAAGCCATGGGAGGCATGAGGGGTCTCTGCAAAGCCACATGAAGCTAAATGGACAAGGACCCTGGCTTGGGCTGTGAGTTAGGATTTCCTTTCCTTCAGATGGCTTCTTTTCAGAAGCAGCAGGATGACCACCAGCACCTCAGAAGGAGATTTTCAAGAAAGGCATTTCAGCCTAGAGCTCTCATCTAAGTGTTGTGTGGACTTACCAATGCAGCATGTACTAGATCTGTTAGCATGAAGAATCAGTGTCATACTCAAGTAGATTTATATGCGCTCTGCTGGGAAACTGGGACCAACATTAGTTGACAGGTATTATGTGTTTCTGGCTATGCTTTAACAGCCAGCACTAGCTGGCACTCCCAAAGTGCTGGCTGGCTTCGCGCCCAGGTGAGCTGTTGTAAGATGGAGCTTGACAAATTTATGGAAGATGCTGTTTGACATGGTGCCAAGAAGAATACTGGGACACACTTTACTTAGGATGTCCTTTCCTGTCCTGTGTTCCTGGCTACCTGTGCTCTGTTCCTGTTAGCAAATGACAAAGGTAAGTATAGGTGCAGTCATGTAATATCCCACCAGAATGAAACAGAGGATGTTAGCCAGCTGGAGATGGCAAAAAGCATTATTTGAATGCTATTTTTGACTGGTTGAATGAGCTAGTGTGTGGCAGTTAAAACAGCAAAGGACATTAAAGACTGACTGAAAATACTTGTGATTTGGTAAAAGACAAAGGAAATGATTGCACTGCTAATAAAAACTGATTTTAACACTTGTTTAGTGGAAGAAAGGGTGAAACTTAATCTTTTCATTGCATACAACTGAATCAGAGGTTTGAATTTCCTCTGAATCAGTGGAGTTGAGCAATGTACATAGTTGACCATGGCTAAATAGGCCAGATTTCCAAGTTAACTTAATCTAGCATGGCTTCATGTAAATCAAGAGAGGATTGTAATCGGTTATTCTACGCTTGGCCAAAAACCAGTGCTCTTTAGCTTTCAGACTTGTCCACTGAGAATATAGTCTGAAATCACCATCAGTATGGAAGTAGGTAGTGCTGTCTAATTACTAAAGAAGTGCATTCAGGTTAAAGAATATATTTGATGAATTACTATTTAATTTGTCAACATGTTTCAGTATGAATCTTTCCACTGCAGTTCTATAAAGTCTATCTGATTTGTTCAGTCAGCTCCAATTTGGTTTCATATTTCAGACTGATTTAACTCTCTTCAAAATTAACTAGAGAAAAGATCTCAATTTACATTAAAAATGCTATACTCGAGCCAAAACAATGTTTTGAACATGGTTGCTTGCCCTCTTAAGCTGTTTTTTTTGGGTGTGGGTTTTTTTTTTTAAATGAGCTCAATTTTTATTTATTTTTTTTTTTTTTTAATAAAATTGGTTGACAGTACTTCCTACAGATTTTCAGTTGACCTATGAACTGAAGAAAGATACAACTCGATCTGAGAAATCCTGTATTCCAGTATGATATGAAATCAGTCCCATTATAAGTTTATTACCAAAGCTAACTTCACGTGAATGTTTCTCTCTGTCAGTTTCAGATTCTTTTGATAAGTTTTCTGGAATGTTTTTAACTTTGGTTTTGGTCTACAAAATACTCATTACTATCACTACCTTTTCTGAAGCATATGCTGCTTGAATATCTCAATGTCATACTGTGATGATCATTAAGGTACTTTTTAAATGACAAAACTAAAATGCAGTAGTAAATTTAGTAATTTTATTTTAACAAAGGCAAGGTCCTGTGCATGGGCTGAAATAAACAAAGAGCCCAGTACAGGCTAGGATCTGTGTATGTGGGGAGAGGTCTTGCTGAAAGTGACCTGGGGGTCCTGATGGACAACAAGCTGGACACGAGTTGGCAGTGCATTGCTGCAACAAAGGCAAATCAGATCCTGGGCTGCATCCACGGGGGCTTTACCAGCAGAGATAGAAACATGATCACCCCACTCTACTCAGCACTTCTCAGGCCATACCTGGAGTATTATGTCCGCTTCTGCTCCCCGCAATTTGAGAAGGGCACAGAGAGACCGAAGACTGTCCAAAGGAAGGCCATGAAGAGGAACAGAAGGCTGGAGAACCTTCTGTACGAGGAAAGACTGAAGGAGTTAGGCCTTTTGTTCCTTAAGAAGTCTCAGGGAGGACCTTATCACAGTATTCCAGCACTTAAAGGGCTGCTACAAATAGGATGGAGACTCTCTCTTCACAAAGGGCCATATGGTAAAGGCAAGGGGCAATGGATACAGATTGCACTGGCAGAGGTTTCATCTCAGTAGAAGTAAGAAATTTTTACGGTGAGAACTATCAATCACTGGAACAACCTGCCTGGGGACATGGTAGAGTTCTTATCACTGAAGGATTTCAAGATGTGACTGGACAGTGGTAGATCATCACATCTAGGCTCCCTTTCCCACAAAAGGTTGGAACAGATGACCTTTTGAGGTCCTTTCCCACCTGGGCTGTTCTTTCAGTCTATGATTTCACCTCAGATTCAACTGTGACTAGGTGAATAGGAACAGATAGTTATTGATACATCTTCTGGTTTCTAAATACATATTTATGTATAAAAATTCTCTGAAAGACACATTAATTGTATTTGCTTAGACTTACTTTTTGTATGTAAAGAAATTATAAGGTTTCATAAGCAGATAGAAATAAAAGGCTACATATATATCTATATATTTCCTATTGTCATGGTGGTTATTCATTAAATGACGCTCCTCTTTCTAATTGATGTTTTTACAGCATACCATGCAAAACAATGAAGATTTTTCTCCCTACTGGTTTTAAATATCTGGGAAACAGATACCAAAGGTATTTTTCAGTCAAATAAGGATTCAGTTGGGTTAAAAAAAAAATAAAAATCCAGATGACACTGTGAGGCGAATTGTGTTAATTGTAGCAGTCCCTAGCGTTTTCCTCGGTGATGATTCTCAAGATAGATCTACAAGATCCTTGTTCTAACAGGGCTGATGTTAATTAGGGTGGCACTGAAGAAGACAGTGAACTCTTAACACCAGTAAATTTACTTTGGTAGGTGAATGCAGTGGCTGCTTTTCATTAAAGCACATGAGTTGGAGCTTCCAAAGAATACCTAAAATAAGCAAATTGCATTGTAAGTTACATAGCTACTCTTCTAACAGAAAGATGTAGCGTGTACTGGTTCTGGTTATTCCTAGGGAAAGCATGCAGGAGCTGGGAACAAGAACCCTAATCACAGCTCTGGAGCTGAATGACGAAAGCACACAAGGGCTGCCTGTTGCCTCTGTAGTGCTGGTGTCTCCTGTGAGTCTGTGCACAATAGCAGCCCCCGTGCCAAGCTTCACAGGAAGCTGAAGAGTGAGCCTGGTCCGTAGATGTCACAGGATCAGGTTACCTGCATTCATAAAAATAAGCGTGGATACAATTAACTTCTCAGCTATGCTTCATTAAAAGCCAAACAATCCCACATTGCAGGTCGCTTTCCCTCCTTCCCACACTGGTTTTATGTCATCCTAGCTTTCAGAAACTACACATTACTAGCATTACAGATGCTGAGATCGGCATCTGAAATTACAAAGCAGCTTACTGGTTCGGGGATTTCCTGTTTTAGACAGACATGTTGCTGGGTTCCTGTTAGCCCCCTACCCCAAATTTCAATGCAGAGTGCCTCTCATTTTATAAACTTCTCTCTGTTTAGGGCCTTCTGTTTTCTTTTCTATTCTTTAATTCTATGTCCAGAAGGGTGATTATACAATGATTTTTTGTTTGTTTGGGTTTTTTTGTTTTGTTTTTCACCAAAGCATAGAGAGTTAACTCTCTGAGAGATAAATTGCACATTATTTCACCATAGAGAATTTTTGTGGGATTCATCCTGAGTTAATTAAGTTTCCAAGGAAAAGGTTTCCAAGGAAAAGATCTCCCTCCTCTGTACCCACCCATTTTAATTGTCACACTCCCTTACACCATTCTTTTTTCATTTATTATTTTTCTTTTTCTGTAAGGTACAAATTAAGGCTGCAAGAGCAGGCTCGTAAGCCTGATTAACTTTAAGCATGTCTTTTGCCTACAATTTATGTCAGTAAAATTAAGTATTTACACTTATATTAGAGGGAGGAAGCTATAAATTATATCCTGCCAATGAAGTGATTCATGTAGAAATAGAAAAGCAAGGAAATAAGTAAATGATAAAAAGCTGACCTTTTTTTTTGCAGCAACATGTAAGAGAACAGACTTGGCTTCACACATATATCCTGACTTAAGTCAGGAGCACAAAATAAAACTGGGGGCCTGAAAAAAGTCAGGAAGGTTTGAATAAAGAAATAGAACGGGAAGTAGCTTTAGAAAAAAAAAGTCCCTCCAAAACAAAGGGTAGTCCATTCCAAAACATAAAACCAGACAAGCACCAGGCTACCCTCCAAAATGTCCCAAACTCTGAAAAGTCAAGATCTTTGTTGTACAACGTATTTTTAAGTCTCATATGATGACAGTTTCCAGACCCCTGGAATGTTTCTTAATAAAAATGAGTTCCTTTCAGACTTGAAAGCATATCACAAATCTGTAGAGTTCTTTTGCATTTAATATTGCATTAACTAGGACAAGGATATTTGTGTCAGTGACTCTGTAACAGAGTGTTCCTGGCTTGCTGGGATTGTTTGACTGACCAACAGTGACAAGTGGTCTGAAAAGAGAAAATATTCAAAACAAGAAATACTTGCTAAACAATTCCTTAAAGCCAGATTTTCATAAACTTGAGAGGGACTGCACCAATTTGCCTGCAGTAAGAAGCTTGCTCGCTTTCATTAGAAAGCTGTGGAAACTCTCACAGTGAGAGAAGTTATTTCTTCTCTCAGACTACAGAGGTTACTTGGTGATGTACTATTTAGCATTAAGCAACAGGAAACTGTTCAAGCATTTAGAGGAATCAAGAATTTATAGGAAAACCAGACACCCCTCCCCACCAAGTGATATATTCTCAGCCTAGATATCTTACAATTGCAGATAAATTGTAGCTAATTGCAGATAATTGTAGCCACCCTGATCCTTGAATATTAACTATAACGATCGAAATGTTGTCTAGAAAATAAAAAATCCCAAGCCTTGGAGTGTTAACATTTTCTGCGTTTATTGGTGGCATGCACAACGTTCGAGACACTTGCAACCTCCGGTCACCCTTCTGTCTGAGAGCCAGCCCAGGTAGGAATGTGACAGCCTGACAGTCCCAGCACTTAGGCAATGTTTCTTGCTCTCCAGATTATTCCTGCTACAGCACTTAAACTATTTAGTCTCTAAACATATTCCATCTCCTGAAGCACAAAGTAAGAGATAATAAGCCTCACTTTATCTGTTCAGTATTTGTAGCTCTTTCATGCATCAAACACAGTCCCGTGCTACTTGTTCGTATTTTTTCATGTCTTGTTCTTCTGTCTTAGCAGCTTTCTGTATCAATCACTGCAGTCCAGATATAGGAAAAAATGTGAAGGATTTTAACATTCAACTTAATATAACACTCAAAGAACACAACACAGCATCTTGCATTGCATGATCAAAAAATACTGTCTCTATAGCTAAAATATAACAAAGTAGCTATATAAATCAAACCACCACTGCTGATGCATTATTATTATATCTTAGCTGTAGAGCTAATTAATATGGTTTGATGAGATGGTTAGACAGCTATTGTTCCATGTCTTTTGATCGCAGCTTTTATAGAGCTGCAGTTTTAAGAGAGACCGTTGCACAGATAGATCCTTTATTATATCTCTGCAATAACAATGCAAACCCATTCAAGGAAGCTTTTGGTCCAAGATCACCATGTGGACATATAAGGCAAAAATTAACAGCTCCCATAGGTGTTACAAATTAAATTAGTTTGCTTTCTGTTGAAGGTTCATTTGTTTAATTCAATGTCCTATTGGTTTCCTTAATTCAATCTCAAGAGTTCATGTCACTATTGTCTAGGAAAAGAAATTTTCACTTACTATCTCTGTATGACTTTCCTCTTTTGGTGCGGCCTAGTAAGATCTATCCTGATGTTTTCTTCTAAAAATAGAGCAGTTTCCAAACTCAGAATTATCATTCTATGCTATAATTGTTACCTCATACATGAAATGCTGGCAATTGCTTATGTTCTATGAGAGAATTTAACTCCTGAGAAAAAAAAAATGGTGCCAAGGAGGTGAAAATATTAAACAGGAAACAATGAAAATAGCTCAGTGATCTGAACAATCAGCTCTATCTTGCTAACAGGCAAAGTACATGACTGAAGGTTTATTATCTAAACTTCTGGATAATTCTTTTAATCATAAATTGCAGTAATAAAATTATTACTATGAATATTATTCTATCATAAAACTCCAATATGTCTCTGGGCTGCTGACAGCTTTTTGACAAGAAAAGGTATAAGAAGAGGACTATCACACTTAAAGCCAGTTTAAAATCTCTGATGAGGCAATGCTGTTTCATGTATACTAAAAGTCCACATACTTTCTTCTTGTACACTTTCTCCAGACTGTTATGATGTGAAGAAATTTAGCTGTATAAAGCAAATCGGACAACAGAGGCAAAGCAATTTAGAAAAAGCAAAAATATTTTAAATACTAAAAGAAAATGTATGTCTAAAATTCTGAATGGGACAATCAGGAACTGGATCTTTCGGCCCATGAGGAATGAAGGGGAAAGCAGGGTAGGAGGCAGGAAAGGGAAGGCTACAGAATGAGCTCTGACAGGAATGTTGTTAGAAATCAGAGATGGCTTTGCTTCTGGAGTGTCCATACAGCAATTACTGGCCTGCGTACTAAATTTGACAGCTTGTATCATAATGTCAAACAAAGGTCAAGAAAAATGAAAAGTCTTTTCGACAATCTTATCTGTAAACATCCTATAGGCATAAAATTATTCAGAATATTCACTGTGCATTTGTGGCATAGTTGTTAAGCTATGTATTGCAGATCGTAGAGCAAATCTAATATCTCATTGCATGCAAACTTAATCAACAGAATTTACAATTGGTCTTGTGTTAGCAGAATGAAGGACTGATCTTCTATGAGCTGGAAGATGGCTTCTCTAATCCTTATTGCCTTGAAAGGCTGTATTGTTGTTTTCATCACTTGACCCATTACTCTTTTCATCATTTAATTCAATTATAAACTCTCTTGCTGATGCCGCTCGCTTGGATATTTTCCCATCCTTTTTTATATGAACTCCTGTTCATCTACTGCTTTTTCAATTTTCTAATCTGCCTTGCCATTAACATCACTGCTGGAAGTTAGAAGCTGACACACAAATCCATTTAAAGTAAGGTCTGGGTCTATTTTTTGATCTAATACACATTTAACTAAGAAAAGTTTGACAAAATTGTACCGTTTCCTCTCCTTTAGGCAAGTGCAAAAAGAATGAATACTTGTCTGTTCTTCCATCATGAGTAGGATGTGACCTGGGCTGCATTTACATAGAGTAGATGGGGTTTTGGAGGTGTTCGGTAAAACAGCTCTCCATAACAAAAAATCACTTTTCTCCTTCTTTCAGGAAAAACAGAATAATTTTTGCAGAGTGAAACCAGCTCAGCAACTTTCCACTGATATCTCATGGAGAATGTTTGAAACATTTTATTTTCATTTTTAAGCCTGTTCAATTTGTTATGTTCCTAAGCTCCCCCCAAAAGAAGAGACAAATCTATCCCCAATGCTTTAACTGGTAGTCTTTCCACACCATGAGAACTTTAGTAAAGCTGGTATTTGTCATTGCAGTGAAAGGTCTTTCTTCTTGGAGATCTCTGGGTGTACACATCTGCAGAACCAGGGCAAACGAGGTAGTATACTCAGGTTTTGTTTGTCTACCATGCTGATAACATGCATGCTCTGTGTGCTCTGCAGTGCTTCCTACCATATTTTCAAGAAAGCAAAAAGATTGTAAATGAAAGTGCTTTGTCCATCACAGGATCAACTTCCTAACTTCTAAACTAAGCAGGTGTGAAGTCTGATCTGTGTTTATTTCACTGTGTTGCTGGAGGGGAACTATATGCTGAGTTTCAAGTATGTATAGCTAAGAAATTTCCATTGCAGAGGTGGCAGGCATGTGTGGATACATAAAAATTATTTTCTGAAGTTAGAACTGTTAGATGTGGTCCTTCTGCATCACTACTGCTTGTACTAGTAGAACATTTCTTCCCTTGAAACTCTGGTTTAAGTCAAATGTTTTCATTATTAGCTATGATCACCTGGGCTTTACTTCAGTATCATTTCTCTTTCATGCTCTGGTTTTCTATTTACCTGCTGAGAACAGCAGCTTCTATAACATTAAGGTTATACATAGTAGAAAACTTTTGCAATTGAGCTGATTACTGTGATCAAGCCCAATCTGTTAATACTGGATGTCAGAGAATATTAAAGAGGGTGTTTGTAAATCAAGTAAGCATATATCACTTCTTTTATAGACACTCTACTTCTATTTAAATATCTTAATTGACTGCATATCCCTCTTGTGAATTCTTTGAATGAAAAACTAACAGGTATTTTCCTTGTAACTTACAATTACTTTTCAACTCCAAATATAGTATTAGTCTAGAGAAAGCAGTTTAGTCTTGATTAATGGCAAGACACAACAATTGAAAGGTATTGGTTACAGAAGGAATAAAAGGAAAGCCAGCAAATTTCACACCATAATCCATAACCTCAGCCTATAATATGCTCTGCAGAGTGCTAATGCACAAAGCACAGCAGAAAAACACTACTGATATTTCTTCCCTGCTCCTGTCCTGTTGTTTCCCTGTCCTTCCCTGTTGCGGAAGATGGTTATTTTGTTGGTTATGTGGCCTGGATAACTCTGATGCCATCATGCATCTACATTCAGTATTTTCTACATCATTCAAGCCAAGTGACTGCTAGGAAAGACATCAGTCATCAGAGATTTTCCAGCAGTGGGTTTCTATCCATCCTCCATTCCATGTACACATGGGTTCAGCCATATTTCCAGAGGTCCTCACATCTGGTAAGTCTCATTTACAGATGTAAGTGAAAACCCCAGTTTCATGAGAAAAGCAACACAAATAAATAATAATAAAAAAAATCTTTATTCCCTTGGATTAGAAAGCAAATATAAAGTTATACCTGGTGACTACTCAAGGCCATCCCTTCTCTGTGTTTTGCCCCTCTGACCACATAGGTTCCGTAGCTTGTATCACCTTCCCCCCACATGCTTTCTCCAGCCCAGGCAGCAGGTTCTGGCAAAGAGATCTGTGTCTGTGTCTGTGTCAGAAGCTGATCTCTTTTCAAACAGGAGAGTAAGGAGACGCTTGTGCATGGACTTTGTTCTCCACCTTCTGATTCCTAAGGCTTGCAAGCAGACTCTTAATGCTTCCAACATTTGGTTCAGGTTATTTTAAGATGGGGCTGATGTAGCAGCCAGCCTTCCAGTTTGGTATGACTGACTGAAAAGCTGACAGGTTGAGTAACTGATCGCAACCCAACTCTCTGTTTCTTATCTGAGTGGAAAAGAAGCATGTTTAGAAAAATCCAGTGACATTCTGCTGTATAAGTTCAGATATCATAACAGGCTGAAAAAGCACATGTATTCTATTTCACACGGCTCCCTAAGGAGCTTTTTACACAATGAAAATGAATTAATGAAAAGCTAACTGGTTTTAGTCATAAAAGTATAGTTGTGTAAAATACTGCTTATACTGTAGAGATCACTAGATCAACATTATATCACCATCTCTATAAGCTTCCTATGTCCCCAGGGCAACATTTGACTCAAGTTCCATTCATCCTGGTCTCTCTCTGCATTAAGCTACTGAAAAATGGATCCCCTCACCCCATGCTATTTGTCTTCCAAACCTCCTCCACTGCCACAGGTGTGCTGTGTCAAACACACGGCAGGGCAGAGGGGGAAGAAGGGGGGAGTACCCTCCTCAGCTGTGTTTAGACTCCAGCCTGTTGTTAACGTTATGAAAAGAAATTCTTCAGGTTGAGAGCTGAGGGCAGAGGGCCTTGAAAACCAATTGCCTCAACTAAATTGCAGAACAGGAGTTGGCCCAGCAGTAGCACAAGGGAAAGATCCCCTTTTCACACAATCTCAAAAGGCAGTAAGAAAGTGAGGCTAAAGTGAGGCTTACTGGGTCAGATCAGAGGTCCGTCTTGCCCAGGATCTTGTCTCTGAAAAAGAGCAGGAGAAGGTGTGTAGGGAAAGTATAAGAGGAAAACAAGTACACATTGGTGCCTCCTCACAATGTTCTCCTCGATTCCAGTGATTTGTTGCTCTCAAAGCCAAAGTGGCATTTTTTACACTTAATACTCCTTGACAGAGTTTTCCTCAATAACTTTGTCCTTTTAACTTTTTCAGTAACTTTTGAACCTATATAAAATTTGCCCACAACATCCTGTGGCAAGGAAATCCATGGCTCAGCTATGTGTAATGTGAAGCAATATTTTCTTTTGTCTGTTTCAAAAGCTCTGCCTTCTCTTGATACCTTCTAATCCCTGCACTGGAAGAGCCTCTCAACTGTCATACCCAGCCCCATGTCCTTCATGACCTCTGTTGCAAGGCCATTAGTTACCCCTTTCCCAGGTATAAGAGGACTCCTAGACTGTCTTGTGTTGAAGCAAGTCAGTGCCATGGATCACCTTTGCTCCACCCACCCCATGTCTTCTCTGTATCTTTCTGTGTCTCTATCTTTTTTGAGATAAAAGGGCCAGAACACAGAAAAAGGCCTTGGTAGAACAGCACTGAACACTGAGACAATGATTTTATGTATCTATTATTAAAAAAATAAAACAAATACTTTATTCCTGAGGAGTAAAAGTAACTCAGAGTCTATCCTATTACGTGTAGAGTTTGGGGTGTGGGGGGAAGTTTGCATTTCTCTGTGTGGAATTCCACCTGACAGTTACTATGACAGCGTCTTCCTGCAGTTTCCTATCATTTCATCATCTATTTCATCCTGTGCAAAGAAGGATCTTAGAGTAGAAATATTTCTAAGCTGCTATAGTGGAAACATAATTTTTCATGTCTTCTTAAAGAGGATGAATTTTGCTCTTTATGACAAGATCATCTCTTGTCATACAGATTCTCTGGCAAGCTGACTCTTCCTAACATGTTCAAAAAAGGATTTATTATACGTGTTCATGTCTTTTGCAAGTGGTTTCTTGAAATTCCCCCTTTTGGGAATGGGGGGTGTTATTCTTCCTTTTCACCTTACAGAGCTTATGATCTTTGCTATTTTCCTGTACTGGACACAGCCTTAGCACATTGAGGGTTGCCTTCCTCAATCTGTTCTCTCCTCACAGCTTTCTTCTGGTCTTTTCATGGTCTTTGTGGTATGTATTTGCTCTGTGCCTCTGACATACTATCTTTAAAATATCTGCATGCTGTCTGTAAAGAATTTACCCTTTAAAATTGTAAAGTTTCCTTTTTTATGTAATCCTACTTGGTTTTAAACACGTTTTTACACAATTTCCCCTTTTGAAATTAGGCAGAATTGTATAGAAATTGAGTGGTTTTATTGGTCCTGCTGGAGTGTTGGATCTGAGCCTATTTTGGTTCTTGGTATAGAGTGCCTGTTCCACAGCAGCATTTATGACTCAAGTCCAGCATTGCTTAGGGTAAAGAACTGATCACTCCATCTAAGGTTCCCCAAGTACTTGGTCCAGGAGGAAGTCATTAAGAATAACTAAATGCTTAATTTTGACATCATGCTCCAACACAACACTAGCCAATCCACCAAGGGGTGTTTGCAGTCTCCTGCCACA
The DNA here is from genome assembly GCA_024336885.1 of Actenoides hombroni. Lineage (NCBI taxonomy): Eukaryota > Metazoa > Chordata > Aves > Coraciiformes > Alcedinidae > Actenoides > Actenoides hombroni. The sequence goes on from WUAM01000038.1 coordinate 1,346,964, forward strand.
TCTGTGTTTCCTATTCTAGTGTTCTCATCTCCACCAGCACATCACAGGCACTGATGCATTCCAGTGGATCACTGGGTCATATAGGTATTGACAGAGGAAGGACAGGCCCATTAAACATTGCTAAAAGAAATGCAAATGACAAGAGGACAGGAATATTTCTAACCTGCTTAGAAGAGTCAATGAAATCTCAAGGCTTGAAACAGACAGAATTTTGAGCAATTTAGAAATGTAGAGTTAGTATTGGAATTACTACTAAAGAAGTTCAAATTTATATGAAGTTCTTGCCTGCTGTAAGTACCTAATCTATAGACAGCTTTGACTATATCACCCAAGAGACTGTTTCTGTATCTATTACGCTGCAAAGAGATGTAAGCAGAAAACTGTTCATCAAGGTTGGCTTGTTACTGTAGTGGGTCCCCCGGGGTCTGATATTATGTGATACTGTAATAATTCATGCAGAAGCCAGGCTAGTTACAGCAGCTAGTGAAGATATGGATGGTGGAATGGAATGAAAGGGCATTTAAATAAATGGTACAACAAAAGAAGGGATAAACATAAATAAGTCTCTTGTCTTTCTAATCTTGAAACATTCATGCCCTTGTTCAGAATAAAAAAGATGCCCAAGACAAGTAGGGTATTGTACTGAAAAATATTGGCTGCCTGATGGCTTTGGAAAAAAATATGCCATGTTCACAAATACCTCCTCTGACCTGTTTATTAAAAAGGACAATAAATGACTGAGCAGTGAATATTCAGGGCCTGGGAGATTTTATCAGGCATAATGTTTCTGAAAAAAAATGTATGATACAGTTGGCTGTGGGAAGAACTACGAGTTCAGATCTTTCTCAGGTCAGCTGATCCTGTTCCCTTTCTAATTCTGTGTACAGTTGCTATTTAACATTTTGCCAGTCTTCTGGGAAAGTCTATCAAACAAAGGTTTTGAACGTGACTTGCACAGACTGCTGACTGCCTTTCACAGCCTGGACATTTTATGAAGTCCTTCACGGATGACCGTGTTTTGTTTTATTTTTTAATGTATTCCATAAAGGAAGAATTCTGAATTAAGCCACTGTGATTGCACTTAATCAACTTGCAAACAACAGACAGAAAAGATTCATTATATTACTATAGTAGATTCTGCTACTTAAGGATAGTGTCATTATGAATAGAGCTTACTGGAACCAAAAATGCCTGAATTTATTTATAGATCTTATGTACAAACCAGAGGAGCAAAGGAGTTTGAAAACAGCCAATGTGATTGCTGTGGTGTTGCCTTTCCTGGAAGTTAGCTGCATCAGGGACAAGTCACCAAGGACTCGGTGTTTACCTGTATCTGCTGCTGTTGAAATCTGCGGGAAATCCCTCATTTACCTCACAGGAAACAGAATTATGCCAATGTTTAGCTCTTCTGAAAATATATACTTCTGAAAAATACAGAAGACTGCAGCTAATATGATTCTGGTGTTTTAACAGCACTAGGAAGCAGCATTTTAAAATACTAAGCATTTTGCCCTTGGAACTATAGAAATGTTTTACAGACCTTTATCAGAAGTTCAGGGCGGTTCATTTCGTGCCCAGAATAAACACAAATAGACAACCCCACAGTAATGTGTGCTCTCCATGCCACAAAGCTTAAAGGTACTTCTCTAAAAAAACCCAATAGATAAACAAAATATGTTATTAAGATTCTTTTTATCTACCTGGGAAGAGTAACAGCTTTAATAAGTTACAAAGAGAAATTTTTCAGGCTATGTTTAATCACATGGAGGAAAGATGAACCAGTTAGTGGTTTCAAATATTTTATACCACTGTGGTAATTTCTGGTGCCAGCATACCACTAACATCTGTCCTATTTTGTAGGAAGGAATGCTATGGACACTGTATGTGCTACCAAACATTCATGACTTACATATCAAGATACTGTCATTCCACAGATGTCAGTCAAGAAAAGCCCCACAGGAGTCAGTGGAGTTACCGCAGCAGAGGAGAAGAGTTAGACCAAAATCAGGCCTTATATCATCATTAAAGAAGTATTGATTTTCTTCTGAATGTGTAACTTATTAATGCCTTGAAAACAACTAATACCCTACTAATTCCACCTTTTTCATAATCCGGGAGTTAGGCATTTCCTGGCCCTGGGCTAAGTCATATATCATGTTAATTTATTGAAAGAATGTCACAGATTGGCTTCTGACAACTTTTATTATTTTTATTGATATTATTTACTTCTGATAATGAGTGCACACAGTCTGCTGGTCATTGTCCCAGAGACCTTACTAAAAGGGCTTTCTCCCTTATCCACTGATTTCCAAGGGACAAGGATTTAAGCCAAGCAGAGCGGCAAGACTTTTTCACTTGAGGATCATATCCTAGCACGGAAACTATTTTAAGCTAAGCTGACTAGGAATTTGGCTCACTTGTACTTTGGCTCACTGTGGTGTTGCCCATCAGGTTCATGATGACAAGTGAACAGGAAATTTCACCACTGCGTCATCAGAATGTTTCAGATTGCTCCAGGTGCAGCACGAAGCCAACCTTTTTGTAGAAACCCTGAGATTTGATACACAATGAAATCACTGTCTCTTGCTCTCCTAACAGCATGCTTGAATAGGCTGTGGTGAAACCTCTCCAGGGAGACAACGGAAGCCCTATCACTTCAGTCATTTAGATCTGGATAGTAGGAAACACTTATGAATGTACTGTAGGGAGCAATTCTTCTTGGCAGGGGCTATGTTAAGTGACGTAAGAGAGGGCTTTTCAGCTCTTATTTCTATGCCTTTGAGGATATAGTGTTGCGATTTGGCATTTTTAAGCAGAGGCCTGAGCCTCAGAAGGAATGATACAAGAGGAGATAATAAAATAACTGATTTCCTTGCATGCTTTCCCTGTATTCAGGGAGTCTTCAGAAGCGAGATGCTGGGCTAGAGGCAAACACTGATAGAGTTACAAGGAGCTGAGAAATAAAGTGGTCATTGGTGTCCCATTGGGTCTGCTTTTCCTATTAGTAGCTTCATAGTTATTGTCACATCACTGTGCACAGATGCTTTCCTTGAATAAGGTTTCAAATAGGAAGGTTTCAAATCCATGTCCAAGATTTTTATGTGCTCTGACATCTACAAGAAACTGGCAGATAATCATAGCTTTGTAGATTCAAAATGGGAATAGTGCAATTAAAAAAACTGGAAACAAAATATTTATTACTAATCAGATGGTGGTCAATGATAGATATACAAGTGATGTAATCATGTTCATGCTAGTTCTTGCTAATCTTCTATCAGTCTTTTTTTCAGTCTTCTTTTTTTCTTCTTCTGCAAGTTTTTCATTAAGTAGATGGACTTCTGCCAGATTCAGCTTTCATTCATATCATTGTAAATCATGGCTGAAACCTGTGGTATTATTCCTGCTTTCTCCACGTACAACTTAGATGAGCTTTTAGGCTGTTGCCTTAGGGCTCAACATAGCTTGATACCTTTTGGAAAAACATTTGGAAAGTGACTGAACAGTTTTAAGGCTTCTTTCTTTTCTTTCTTTCTTTCTTTCTTTCTTTCTTTCTTTCTTTCTTTCTTTCTTTCTTTCTTTCTTTCTTTCT
>WUAM01000038.1:1356057-1367001 GCA_024336885.1 Actenoides hombroni
ATATTGTTGCTTCCCAAAAACTTTTTTTTTTTTTTTTTTTTTTTTTTTTTTTTTTTTTTTTTTTTTATGCACTGAGGTTAAGCAAATGAGGTTGCTGCTGACAATGTTGTTCATACCATTCACGTTCGCCTTGTTTTAAGCCAGCAGCAGAGACACTGCTACGGCTGTGTGAAACTCATTAGAAAACAAAACATTCCATCTTTCTTCATTTGGCCTCATCCTTCTTGTTTACCATAATTAAGTTATAAGAAAACCATCCCACACAATAGAAATAAAAAGTTCTCGCAGTCTTGTGAATGCAGAAGCTGGAATTGACTTTTTTTTTCTTTTTTTTTTTGGTGATCTTATGTACAGTATATGCAGAAAACACTTGTATATGAACAGTTCAAAATGAAATTAGTATAAATGATTCAGAGACAGTAGAAGGAATCTGGAGAAAATTAAATTAGTATGATAAGGTAAAGGCTTCATCTGACTTTTAATACAGTGAAGAAAAATAAAATGAACAAAAGAACAGTCAGTATGATACAAGGAATATAAAAAGAAAGAGCAACATAGTAATGCAGAAGAATTTTTCCAGGTCTAATGAGACTGAAGCAAGAAGTTAACTTTGGATATTTTGATATTAGAAACCCAAGGTTACTGTAAGAAGAGTTTAGATAAGCAAGATAAAATATGAATGTGAGACATAGTCTAGTAATGAAAGAGAAAACAGCACTCATTATTCACAGGTTTTTCTTTAGGTGTTCAAAGCAATGTACAGCCGTTGTCAATTAACTCCTGTATAATATCTGTTTAAGGCAGGTAGATTTTCAATCCCCTTTTTATAAATGAGGAAACTAAATCAGAAATGTAAAATGGCTTGACCAAGGACCACATAAAAGAGTGAGACAACTTTAGTCTCATTCTCATGTTTATTTCCTGAGATGATAATGCAGCACTAATCAAAAGACCTGTCTAAAGCATACTATGTAATGCAGATTTTCTATTTTCTACAATCAAATATTAATGATTCCAGAAATGTGAGCTATCAGGAAAAAAAAAAAAAAGATAATGGAATAAAATTTTTAAAAAGTAAGAAAATAGTTATATTAAAGATTTCATATTTTCTAAATAAAAGGCAATGGGAAAACATTCAGATGATAGTGTCTGGAGTCCTGAAATAGTTTCTTAAAGTATAGTTTATCAATCCTGTTGCTGAGCTTACTTAAGCCTAGACTTTTCCAACTCCATGTATCCTGACAAGATTGTACTAATAACATCTGAAACAATTCTCAGATTACAAGCAAAAATTAGCAAACATATTTAGGATCTGCATATTGATGCAAAGGCATGTTGTTTGTTGTAACTCACTGTAAGTTTCAAATTACAGACCTTTGCAAGATCCACGTAACAGTTGCATTTCTGCAGCGACGCAGAGTTAGCAAGGCTCTGTGAAAAGGGTCTGTATGCGTAACTGAAATTGCTAGTGAATACCAGGGAAAACGGTTTTGAGTTGGTTAGAAAGAGTCATCTTCTTTGGAAGTGAAGACTGTAAATCTTGCTGTGGGGTTTGAAATGAAAAGACACCCTAAATGTGTTTATTGTCATGATCAGTATAAAGAAAATGGCACTTATAATACAGTATGCTTGAACAGGATATGTGATTGCTATTGTCTCATATTGTTTGTTAGAATAACAACACAGTATAGCAGCAGTAATATGATATTGTCTTTTCTGGCATTTAGGAGCATAACATTGGATACTGAAAGCACTTCTGTTTCTTCCTCATGCTTCCAGAGACTAAGTGATTAATATATACATACATATATATATAAAATGTGGTGTTTTGGTGTTTTTCTTGTTTTATTTTTTCATCATTGAGTCATTCTCACATCTACACTGGTTTTCAAAATGTTTTCAAAAATATTTGCTGAATAGCTCTGTGAAGCAATCAGAACGTTCGGTATGTTCCAAGTGATGTTAGATTCTTCCTTTGTTTTATGAAAGTTGTGTTCTGTATTATTCTCAGCCTTTAAGTGGTTTATGATCTTTTCCCACTGCAAATCATCTGCAAAATTGATTAATATACTTTCTTCCAATCATTCCTGAAACTACTGCACACAGAAAACCCCCAGAAGGCACCTTCTCTCAATTAGCACTGGAGGTTTTTTGAAGGCATTTCTCTGCATTCCCATACTACAGATTATGACATCAAACAATTGAGATTAGGATCAGAGTCTGAACAAGCAGGAAGGACATATGTTCTTAGGGGGAAAGATCTCACACACAGAGATATTTTCAGTAAATGGCAGATTATAAAAGCTCAGCAAAAGCCCAGGATTTAAATTGGCTTATTTTAAATGTTGCTCATTCCTCTGCTGCTCTTAAAGCAACATTTAGTTCTTGTGAAAACAGAAAGAACATGAGACCCAGTCGGCTATAGCAAAAGTCTGGAGGAGGCATTTCTTACTCTTACAGAAGATTTTGCCAGATCCCCTGCACAGCATTGCCAGATTTCACCATGTTTTCCTGAGTAACTAAGGTGATTTGCTCTCAGTTCAAACTTTAGACACATCTAAGATGACCAAGAGGAGCCCTTTCTGATGGGTCATCTCCTTTTCTGCCTCCAGAGAAAGAACAACCCAGGCATGGGCAACGCAACAGAGGATGACAGAAAGTTTTTCCTGAGGAAAGGCAATGCTGGCCATTATGCTTCTTTTCATACAAGTTATATTTTCTCCTTTCACAATGAAGGCTGGTAGAAGGAGAGACATTTAGGGGTGCCACCTAGCCACAGGCCTCTCTTTCCCAGGACTGGAGAGGAATCAGAGAGGTGAAAACAGATTTCCCAAGAATCTGGTTACACTGTGATATTTGACCCTTTTGTGATCTACCAAGGCACAGAAGTAGGAGAATTGCCCTTGTTCTGGAGTCCCTGCTTTAAGGAAAGCCCCATTTCTTCTTGGGTATAGAGCACTGAGATAAGAAGAAACATGAACATTCCTGTCACTGTGGTGGTTTTTATTTTTTCTGTGTGGTTTTGTAAAAAGCTGTGGGAAAAGATTGGCTTCAAGGCAGTGGCCAAGCTCTTTATGCCCAAAGTTAGGCACCAACAGTTTATTTTAATAGAAAAAATGAACACTATTATTCATGATAATAAATAATGAGCTCTAATATATAGTCCTATTAGATAAAGTTTTAACAGTGTATGATTTAATTTGATGCCAACCTACTGGAAGTAGACAATAAGGTAGATTATTTTCATAGTGTACAATAGCACAAATTAGTTAGAAAGGTGGCCTTGGTGTTTAGATATCAAAAATATCTGTTTAATTATTTAATAGATGCATTGATTTTGGGGGCCCATTTGCTGCCTTATTATCTACTTAAATCCGGCACTGTTTACTGTGTTACTGAAACACAAGTGTGGTGATGTAGAGATTAGGGCCCATATTGTGAGAGTTAGACCTATAAAACCAGTTTTTTTATTAATCAAAAATACTAAAATGAATCCCTTTGGTCTCCCAAGGCCAGTATCTCCTGGGCATTTTCCTCAGTGTTGCATCTTTGTCCAATAAAAAAAATAGCTGTGCATTTAGGCATTCACTGTTTCTATGGTCAATAACAGAAGATCTGTGTGACAACAGAAGCAGCAACTAGCTTTAACTCTCTCACATCATTAGGAACGAGCTGCTCGTCTAGTCCCACTACGTTAAATGTAAATATTGTTTAAAATCACAGCCAGCCCTGACTGAAACTGTCTAAGGGAGTGGAAACAGCCAGGAAAGTGCAGTGAGAAGTGTATTTTAATATTTTCTTCTCACCTGGAGGAGTTTCTGTTTTCTATTTAAGAACTAAGCTAACGTGTATTTTTTAGTGTGTTTGATTGTTTGTTTGTTTGGGTTTTTTTAAATTACAGAGTATGCACTGCCAAAATAAAATAACATTATTTTATTGGTTCTCCTAATATTTTTGCATGAATTCCAAGCACATTGTGACTTTCCTTATAAGATGAACATAGTAATTCTTAGAATGTGTTTTAATCAACATGGAACTTAAAAAGTGATCAGTGAAAATGTTTGTCTCTTAAAATAAAACTAGTAAACTGTATATTTAACCCCTTAATTCTCTTTCTACTTGAATCAAAGGTAATAATTGATCTGATCCAATTGTTTTTTCAGACTTAGAGAAGAAAGCTATCTTAAGACAAAGAAAATACTTTAATTCTGTGGACTGATTCTATATCGTCTGAAGATCTGAAAATATCATTCTAACATTTCCCCTGAAAGGGATTCATTCATACAGAAAACCAAAGGGAAAGAAAGTGGGAAGGTCATTGGGAAAGGCTTATTTTTTGTGAACCTACAAGCTCTGGCTAGAGTTGTTTTTTTGGGTTAGATGACACTTCATCATATGAAGAAACATCTTTAAGAAATTAGGAACATCCTAGTGGCTTAGTATGAGCATTCCATTTATATTTGAATGAATTAAACAATGCATTTTCTTGAGAGGCATAAAGAAACTTTCCTCCCCCTGCTCTTCTGATGTTTAATTTTAAAGTTTTCCAACCGCATATGGTTGGTGTGCTTAGGACTGCTGGAGCACTGAAACCAAGTATAAGAATTTAGCACTATAATTTCACGAACATTAGGAGATATAAAAGCCCATTGTTGAGAAGTATTGACTGACCCAGAAATTAATCTCTCGAATATACAGGTTTGCTAGTTAAAAAGAAAATTATTTAATTGATTACAGCAGCTTTCATTATGCTATGGGTTAGAAGTTAAGATGACAATTATTGCATAAAAACATGGAAGATAGGGTACAAAAAAGAGAGTTAAGGTAGCATATAGAAGCATGAAACACGAATTTTATTGTATACAGGTTTACTACTGCCTGGAGGACTGGAAATACAAGGTTGTTAAGACAGCGTTTTCTCTTGGAAGTAGGAAAGGTGAACAGCGTTTTTGAGTCTATGAACTAGACTTACTGTTATCTAAGAAGCTTGGGAGCATAAAAATAAAAGGAAGATGGAAATAAGAGCTAATTCCTGTGCTTCTAGAAGGTAATGGTCCAGTAGCAGGAAGGGAAAGGCATAAGCATAGGACTGCTTGAGGTCACCCTGATATGTTTATCTGATTTTTTTCTACTCCTGAGACTTTCAAAAAATGCAGGAAAAAATTGAAAAACTTAGGTTTTTTGTAGCCTCCTTTTCAAAATGGAATTCTTTCTTCAAAGGCTAAGCACATATTTCCAGTTGGGAAAATTCACAGAAAGCTCTAGAAAAGTTTTACACTTTTCTAACTTTAGATTGGAGGTATTTCATGGAAGTTGATCCATGTGAATGATAACAAAGGGAAAATTTGGGGAGAGAACTGAATTATACTTAGGCCAGAAGCTGAACACAGAGTGAGACAAAAATTAATTCAAAGAATTAGCCCTTGATTTGTATTCTGTGGGCAGAGGCATAGTAAGTGAGCAAAGTTAAGAGAAGAGAGATGCAACCCCTTAGCAAATAATGGTGCCTGGCTGGAGTTTTATGGGCACTTTATAGTCTAGTCTGAGTGGCTTCAGGAGGCCATTAAAATGAGAATTACAGTAGCTTACAGAGGGAGTAACTATGGCTTGCTTAAGATGGATGGTTACAGGGATGCATCCTGGTAAAACTTCAGAAAAAGCAGTTGAAATTCAGATAAGGAAAAAAAAAATAATTGTCAAAGCATAATCACAGATTCGCAGTTTCGTAAGTGAAGCTCAGACTTGAGATACAGGTAGCAGAATCAATATCACAGTGCTGGAGCCTTTTACTGACAAAATAGCTTCATTCAGAGAAATACAGTACACAGAGAAGATGAAAGTCCTGGCAGAAAAGGAGCATATAGAGATATTAGAGAGGTACTTCTTGGATCAGAGAGGGGGTCTGCAGCTGTTGTTCGTGAGTATTAATAATAAATTAATTTCTTGAGCATGTAGTGGGCACATTTCTTTCTCAGTTTCACTCATATCTTCCTAGCAGCATTTTCATTCCTAGTAAAGGTTTTACATCTTCTCCCTGGTTTTTCCTTGAGGGAGTGTGCAAGGTTCTTCTTTACTTTGTCTTTCTCATGGGTGATTCATGGCTAGTGTCAGCCTTGGTCATCCTCTGAACACAGAAGAAAATTTTATATTAACCTTTAATCATCTGTTTTTCATCTTACAGCGCTTAACTCACAGAAGCAAGGCTCCTGAAGCACATGCCAACTAGTCCAAAAGTATGATTTATAGTTGCACTTTGTCTAGAGAGAAACGTTTGTACAAGCATGAAATGCAGATGTACACAGTTTGTAGACATCACTGACAAATACCTCTAAGAGTAAAGTAGATAAATAGGACACAATGGTTTTTTCATTATTGTCACCTTCCTCCCTATAGCTTAGACTTTAATAGAAGATCTAACAAAATCTAGTAGCAGCTTTGCAGTACATTCATCATTTTAAAAGCTTTAAAAACTAAAGAAAATATTGTCTTTCTGAAATAGTAATTTTTGTCCTAAAATTATTTAATTATTGTTTAGCAAGTATTTTTGTCCCAACCATAACAAGTCTTGTAGTTTTTTTCTTCTTTATTTTTGTTTTCGAAAATATTCACATTTTTAGGATAATACCCTTTTTAGGTGTACTTATGCACTTAAAATTTTATTTTTCAATTAAAAGACAGTGATGGAAAATTTTAAGTTGCTCTATCATTTCTAAATTACCTACTTATGTGAGGGGTAAAACATTTTTGAAGCTGTGTTTTCTATCTAAGTCTTGCCTGCACTTTGTTTTATTTTTCAGCCGAAATAAATTGGACCCATCAAAAGACTCTGTGTTAACTTTTTTTTCTTGTTTCATTCTATGCCAGTCTCATCACTTCATGATACACAGCTCTTCTTTCCTTCAACAGCTCCCTTCAGCATTGTATCAGTATTTTCCGATTGAAATCTGTTCATATAATTTAGTCGTCCTAAAGACTTGACTCTCCTTTTGTACTCACGTTTATCACGTCCAACCCCATTTTCAACTCTTTTGCCATGATTGCCACCAGACCGCATGGGAGAACACTAAATACACTTCACAAATTCCTGTACTTAAGCATCAAAGAATGTATACTAGCCCTACTGGCATTGTAAGTCATATTACGTCTTTTGTAGATTGATACACATATGCAGGGGCAAGGTCTTTCTCATATTTCTTTAAAATTGTGGCTTAAAACTTAAAAAAGATGAATTAACATTTTAATGAAAACACAAGGACATCGTTTACTTGTGAAAATGCACTGAAGTCATCCAGAAGAGCATACTCCAAACAGAAGTATACCACATAAAACACACCCCACTCTGTGGCTACAACTCCCTCTGTTTCTTGTATACAGATGTTAGTGAGGACGGTATGGGGAACATCTCATGTTGCACTCTGATGACTACCAAGAAATACTACTGACAGTCTCTGCTCTCTGTCTCTCCACCTCTGCATTCTGCTCCACTATGGGGAGTTTACAGTATAAATTACAGGGACACTAGAAACTTCTGGAGGGGTGCTTCTGGTATCCACAGAGACTTTGGGCTCTTTGCAGCAAAGAGGGTATTTGTGCACATAAATCCTGGCTCTCAGCATTGTCAGCAGGAGCTACAGGGCTGTATGAATCTGGAAGGCAGTGTCCTTATATACATAGAAATCTGAGCATCACAATGCCCAGATTTTCTACCCCACAGAGGAATTCAGAATCCCTGTGTGGCACCTCAGACTCCCTGCACTGTACATACATACCATTAGCCTCGGGTACAGGACACTTATGAGTAGCACTTTGGTTTCCCCACTTTGTGGCACACAATGCAAGGGACAGCCTAAAGTTATCAGGCTAACCTTACCTACAGCTACAGATAGAATGGACTGGAAGGAGAACATACTTCTGCCTTGGAAGAGTCATTCAGTAAAATACACTGCTTGTAGCAGGAACCAGCAGCTACCCAAGTTCAATTACACTCTTTCTTAGTAGCTTTCTGGGAAAGCAGGAGAGGCAGAGAGAGCCCCTCTCACACTGAGCTATAGCCTGTCTGTCAGCGCAGCCTCGTAGGAAGTGGGGATTTGAAAGGGAAAAGTCAAGCTCAGGTCCTCCACAGTCTAACTGTGTAATCTAATTGCTAAGTTATTACTTAAAGGGATTGATAGAAACCAAACCAAAACCCCAGTGATGTTGCTTTTTATAGGCAGCCAATTCATAGTAGATTTTTGAGGCTGCTGCAAGAATGTAAGATTAAACATCTCTAAGAACGTAGACAAAGACAAATCTCTGGACATTGATCAGGCTTAGATGTCAATTGGAACTTAGCTGTCTAACTCTGTTACAGGCAAGATACTTTTGTTCATTCCCCATGGTAGACCTTTCAGATGTCCATACAGTTTTAGGACATAAAGTTTCATTAAGTTTAGATGCCACCTGGATTAAGTTGGAACAGCATAAGGACTTTTAGGACTTTTTCTTTCCATCTCATTGATCAATTTTCTCCTGAGTTTTATTTCCTTCCACTAGATCTGTCTGCTTTAGATTTGTTCACTGAATCAGGAAGGACTGGGCTATGTCTCACAGAAGCAAAGAATTCTTACAGAGTTCATATGTTGTGTCATTTTTCCACCACATAGTGGAAAGGTTTCATGTATTTGTATCTTATTTTATGCATAGGTTTGCCATATTGGTTTTGTTGGGTTTTTTTGGGTTTTTTTTATGGAGAGAAACTGCATTGTTAATTGGCAGAGATGTGCATCAACATGAGTTGGTCATGGGAAAACATGCACTTTGACATGAACCAGAGCAGGAAAAAGACGGAAGAAGAAGAAAATGTCATAAAGTATAGCAATAAGGGAATTTATATATATATCTTCTTTTTTTTTTTGGTCAGAACAAGAAGGGGTGAAAAGTAATCTGTGGAAACCTGTGTTGTCCATTAAAAGAACACAACATTGTTCAGGCATGACCCTACTCCATCCCATTAAAGACAGTATTGATATCTGATCTGATCTGATCTGATCTGATCTGATCTGGGCAAAAATGGCTGATGAAAAAAGGGATTTCAGTGAATAGATTTCCATTTAAATCCAGTGACAGCAAGACAATGAGGAGATATAAGCAGCTACCTTAGACTAATTCAGTAAAGGTTTAAGGAAACAGAAAGTCCTTCAAAAGGCTGTTACAGTCCAGTGGCAGGACATAGCGGGCTTCCAGCACTTCTCCAGTGCTACCTAAAACCAGCAAACACCTGTTAAAATTGTAGCTATTTCTCCTCAGCTTTAGACTGGTACTATTTATTAGTTTAGATGGCACTGATTCCAAAAAGCCAAGTCAGTTCCTATGCAATTAGAAGAAAAATATGCTTTTGACTCCAAGGAAAGCTTCCCTCCCAGCTCCTGGTTTCCCACTCAGGCTCTCTGTGAGGCGGGTGGTGAAACTGGTTTTTGTGAAGAAGAAGTACACATGCAATCCAGACCTCTTTGGACAAGGTGCCACCATTCACATTGCTCACATGTTGACAAACACTTTGGTCATGTTGCTAAGGCAATGGCACTGGAGCAGAGAGCACATCCCCTCACCCTGAGGGCAACAGGGCTGGAGGGCAGTGGGACCAGATGGTTCCACTCATTCCCGGCAGTTGGCCATCACTGCGCAGAACCAACTGGTAGCCGCTTTCCAGCCGACCTGCCAGCTCAGAAGGCTTGTGGCTTGCTTTTCTTCAATTGTCTCTTTTTCAGAAACATATCAAAGGCCATTTTCTTCTTCTAAGCAACACATTCGGTCACTCAAAACATTTCCAGGCAGTGCGAGAGCAGCAGCATGAGAGCTCACAGATGCACCAGGGGCAGGAGCAAGAGGCAGATGCTTGCTGGGGCTGGCAGCCGCAAAGCCCTCCCACGGCCTTCGCCGGTGGCTTTCTGCATGGCACACCTCTCCCTAAAGCCCCTGATACTTAGACAGCCACACGTGTTTGTGGCAAGGGCGCGGGAGCTGTCATGGGAGTGGGAGCAGGAGAGAGCACTAATGCCAGAAAAAAACGCACTTGGATATTTTCCTTTCTCTTTTTTTTTTTTTTTATTTTTTTTTCACACAAAGGTTAGAAAATTAGTGGGGCATACCTGGCTATATTCCATTTGTTTTATTTTCATTTCTCTTTGCTGGAGGCGGGGAGCACATCGACAGAGGGGGGTTGCCGCAAAACATGAGTTTCTCATCTCGCCTGCGTGTGCGGATCCAGTTTCCTGTCCTTGATCCCAGATTATTTTCTCCCGTCAGGAGACAGCTGGTTTGGCAGAGCCGAGTGTGGGGCGGCTCTGCAGGCGGCGCCGGGGGCGCGGGGTGTGGGCGGGGGGGAGATGGGCCGCCATGGCCGGGCGGCGCTAGCTGTGCTTGAGGCTGCCTGCGGGTGACCAGCGGCAGCGAGAGGTCCTGTGAAAGCTGTTGAGGCAGCCTCCCCTGGCTGCCCTCCAACCGGAGCCGTTCACAGGCCTGTTCTCAGCCTCGCTTCTTCCACAGGGCCCAGCCGGGAACAGAAAATGAATTGCTTTTTTATAAGCCTCACAGAGGTCCTTTGACAGGCAGGCATACGCCTGCCATTGCTGTTTGATTCCCCCCTACCTCCGCCAGGCTGACCCTGATGCCACTGCCCTCACCCTGGCCCAGTCACAGGTGACATTCCCTGGCCCATGGGTGCCCCAAGGGGGTCCATACCCCATGATGGGGCATTGCCAGACCCCAGCACCACTGCTGGGACCAGTGCTCAGGGCCAAGGTCTGCATCCCACGTGCACAGAGCACACCCCTCCTGAAGACACAGTAGTTGATGCCCCAGGCTGTCCCAGCTGCTTGTGCCACATTTTGGAGGCCCCAGAGCAGATGTCCATAGAGTGGGCACACCCCCCCCCCCCCCCCGGCCCCTGCGCGGGGGGGGCACCCC
>WUAM01000038.1:1367101-1383011 GCA_024336885.1 Actenoides hombroni
CCCCGGCACTGTGGCAGGGGCGAGACCTCACAGCAGTGGTGCAAAGAAGCTGTTTGACATCGGGTGGTGTCTGGGTTTTGTGGTTGGGCTTTGGAGACCGTGGATCCCAGCATTTGTGCACCTCAGGGAAGGAGCAGAAATTGACTCAAGTTAAAAAAAAAAAGACTTTTAAAGACATGTTTATTTATGGACAGGCTTTCAAGCATGCATCTTACAGCATTCTGCAGAAAATATAATTAAAACAAGCATTACACTGAATATGATTCAGAAAATAAAAATGTCTTTAAATACAGTTTAACTGCCAGCAGTTCAACATACTTCATTCCTCTGGGGATGGAGTAACGGAGACATGAAGTTATGTGACTACAGAAGCCACAAGACGTGGGTATTTTTGGGGGAAGTACAACAGGGAGACGTAACTGACCTGTGACAAGGGTTTAATACAAGAAACACTCCTGAAGGCACCCAGTTCCTAAGGGCAGTGAGGCAGCCTCAGATGGTGGTTGGGAACTTTGGGAAGAGAATGGAGTGGGAGGTCAAGACCCACCAGCCCTGGTCCTGCAGCTGGTCTCAGGCAAGCAGTGGAGGCATACATTCACCCAAAGAGATCTTCAGACACTTCTATTGGCAGTGCTGCCTGAAGGCTAGTTAACATCAGTAAATCAGTGTGAGATCCTGAATGCCTGCCATGATTTTGTACCATTTCTGCCCTTTTATTTCTCCATTCCCCTTCAGGTCTGTGGCCAGGGAGGAACATAAAGCTGGCCCTGGGGGCATCCTGCAATGCCATGCAAGCAGAGAGGCAAGAGGTTCTTCCTGCCTCTTTATACCACATCTTACTGTGCCTGCTATCAAACCGTGACAGTAGAAGTTTGGTTACAGCCCTGAAAGCCCAGAGATGCTTTTCTGCTTTTGTCACTGCGTTTGCCATCAGCACTAGGATGAGCCAGCATGCTTCATCACAGCCTCTGTTGAGCAATCAAGGATGAACACATGTGGAGCCTGAAATAACCTCAACCTGTAGTTATTTTCTTCTTTTTCCCTCCTCCTCCTCATATTTGCCGAATCAGAAGAGCACCTTTCGTAAGTCTGGTATCATGCTCTAGAGCTGGGAAGGAGAGTATGGAATCACCTAATGTTTTCTACCTATGGGCATTTTATCACTTGTATGACTTTTCAAAAACTTTTGCCAGCATTCTTTCCATTAGACATACCATGACAATGGTGTTTCTCACAGAATTTCAAAGGAGACTTTATTTTAAATACCTCTGAAAAATAGCATTACAGTCTAATACTGTCTGTGATTTTCCCACATTCTTCACAGTAACATAAGGAACTTTCAACCTTTCTTTTTTGTTAGTTTCATATTTTCTGTTGTGTGATTTTTAAGGGGAGATCCTCCAATTAATTTTCACAGAACTGTTGTCATAAACCTGAAGAAAAGGTATGCAAAGGTATTGTGAGGCACTGAGCAATCACTTTTGTTTATACACAAATGAAACAATATTGTAGATTTTTTTTTTTCATTCTTCTTTATTCCAAGTCATCTCAACATATGGAGCACAATAGTTACCTGGCCCTGTTTTTTAATTTCCTCGTGCTGTTTGCAAAAGCGAAATGCAGTTCAGCTATAGCTCCTGCTGTCATTGAAGGCAATGACAAAAATCCAAGAGAACATGAATGGAGTCAGGATGAATCTTAACTGTTCAATCTATAGGTTAAAAGTTACCCTTAAGAAAATCCAGTTGTAGATTGCAGATTTATGAAATCAAGGCCCTGAAGTGATAGATTTATAAGTATCACTGAAAATTCTTGAACCTCAAACTTCCTTATTTATTGTCAGAAATCCTAGGTACTTTGGCTGCGTAATTGTAATTATACTGCTATAGTCTATGTCTTTTGTAAAATAAAAATTGCATATAGAAGAGTGTTCTATGTTCTTAAATATGTTTTCCAAGAGGTTGGATTCAAGTCTTAGTTGTTTTTTTCTTATACTGTATTTAAATTTGTTTCTAAATTTTGCATTGTTGGATGGATATCCTTTCTACTTTGCATGCCTCCAAGTGGACAAATAAATGATACAGACATCAAGAAATGAAGTCAAGTCAAAGCTGTGTACTAGTGTGTTATACAAGTGTAAGTGCTTTAAATGCAAGAGTTTTATCTCAAGCTTCATCTTTCCATTGCACCCTGAGATAACAGGTAACAGGTAAGGAAATGAAGAGCCAGCCTTGGAGCAGGGTTTTCTCTGCTGAATTGACTGGAACCTTGCCACCAATTTTACAAAGGGACGTGTCTGTACCAGCATTTACCCGAACTGCACAGGATCAGGCTCTGCTGCCTATTCCAGATTATACCCAATCCAGTGGGTTTCCTCATGAGGGAATAGATAGTGACTGGGTCAATGGCTTTGACCTAGGCAATGCATCTACCAAACTCAACTTCTGCTAATACAGGAAAACCCACAAACGTCGTGAAAAATTAAGACTGTGTGTGGTCATATGTTTATGTACATGAACATACACCAGTAGTCAAGGCACTAGGACACTGCTCAGGTGTTAGCTGCTTAATGTGCATGAGTGGGTTTGGAGGAGGGATGGAAACAAATAGTGCAGTAGAGCTGGGAAGGTGAAAGGTGGTATGATGATTCAGAAATATATTCAGATTGTTGTAGAGAGCAGAGATTCCCTTTCAACTTGCTACATTTGAGGAACTTCCAAGGTATTTTTACCTTTTTGTCCATCTGTCCAGTAGTTTGGTGGTCTGAACAGAGAAGACAAAGGACAAAATGATATTTGTAAACCAAAAAAAAAAAATACATCTAACATCCTTTATAACCTTTGCAGATATGACTTTGTTGCCTTGGAGACCTAGCACTCTGCCACATGTTAAGATGAACTTGATCTCCAAAACAGATCTTTGAGACCACTATAAAACCTGCAGGTGCAAAATCTCAAACTGATGTATAAATGGCCTCTGACATCATCTGACTGCTCATTTTCAGGGACCTAAAAGCAGATTTGTGAAAATGACGTCTTGTCTCTCAAGGCTAAAAAATTTATTTTTTGTTCCTTTACTGATCACCAAATATTTCAGCTGTGGCCAAATGCATGGCTGTGTTTTCCCATGCACTGGGAGGAAATGGAGCGTCTCATTGCCCTACAGCTGTGACTCCCCCCGCAGTGAATAGGTGATGACAGATGGGACATTGGTTTTGGAATTCACATGATTTCTGAAATCCCATGTGCTTGCTGATGGGCATGGCAGTATTTATTCTCATCATTTTACACCCGAATTTTCCCTCTGCTGGTTTGTCTTAGAACAAATACAGACAATTACTATGTGTATATGTATACATTGCTGTTATTAAAAAAAACCCCTCAGATATTTCCTGCTCTTTTTCCACTCCTGACTCCCACTATAGTCCAGCCCACCCTGGGAAAACACTCCTCATGCTGAGGGTGTGCATTGTGTGGGTACTGGCAAGTGCTCATGGGTTACACCAGGAGGGAGGCAGCAGCTGAGTCAGAAGCACTGCGGTAGCGCTGGGCTGGGGACAGTCAGTAAAGAAACAGCGGAGACACAGTTCTTCTGCTTCTGGCTGCTAATGAGCTTTCTGGTGGCAGCGCTGTTCTCATCAGGGCTATTTGTTTTTACAGGCTGCCCTTTGTTGACTTTAGGCTTGTTTTCCTTGCCATGCAATACAAATATTCTCAGGCGTTAAGCTTTCCTTGCCCCTACTGCCTTCTTTTCATCTGGGACCATGTAGATGCTAAATTTAGACTTGATTGATAGCGTTTAATCCAGAGAGGGTCAGGGTGCTATTTTCCTGTTAAAACGTTCTCTGGTTTGCTTCTTCTGTTTACAGTCATGTCTCTAAAGTATTGTAGTCAGTTCTGCTTCCCAGTGAAGTCTCTCCTGCTTTCTTTGCCATTGTGGGATGGTTGCTCTTAATTATGTGGAGCCTCATGCCGCTCTGTTTGATCCTCGATAGAAAAGAACAGCTATGGGTCTTTAAACCAGATGATGCCATGACTTACATACTGCCTGCACTATAATAGATAGCAGGCCCCAAATTCCGCTATTGTAAACCACTAAACATGGAAATACGAAAGCAGTCCTGGTTGTATTTTCCCTTTCCTGACAGTCTTTGAGAAACATCTTCCTTGAGCAACCACATGTTCAGCATAACCATATGAGTTCTTTTTTACAGATCTGAAGACAACAATCTTACTGTCTGTCAGTACTGGATATAAGTAAAAATGTTCTCTCTACCAGATGTCTGCACAATCTTATGCACATTATTTGCAAATATTTTGAGCATGACAACTCTTGCTGATGTAAAGTAACTATATGCACAAGCTTTTACTGACTTTATTTACTTTATACTATATATACATATATATATGTCTCCATGGCAAAATTATTAAATTCTTAGTGAGATGGAGAATTTTGAGGCTAGGGAAAGAAAGGCAGGACATCTTGACTTGAGGCTTTACACATTTACACTTTTTTTTTTCTGGAGAATATATGATCTTTTATTTAGGAGTTACAGTTTTCTGTTTTCAAAAACAATTTCTCTAGCACTGGTCAAATATGCGCAAATGGACACATGTAAAAGTGAACAACTGAACTATGTGTCACGCTTTAAGGTCAGGGCAGCCTGCTGGACTTATAGCAGAAGCTCTCTGTCAAACCCCTCCCCCCCCCAAAGGGGAAGAGAAAAGGAATAAGGGAGAGAGACTTGGCAATTAGAAAAGGAAACTACAACAGCTTTAATGAAAATCAAAATAATAATAAAAATAGAATATACACAAATATATATAAAACCAGTATTGAACCCAATCCCTCCAGTGGCAATTATGTCACTGTCACCACTGATGCTGTGAAGCAGGCACCATGAGAGTCCCAGACTGGGCCCAGCAGCAGACAGAAACTGTGTTCAGGGTCTGGATCTCAGTACTGGATTCAGGAACACACAGATCAGGATCAAAGGCAGAACAGACAGAGTCCTCCTCAGGTGCCGGCCATTGAAAAAATGAGAAAGAAGCTGGAAGCTGAAGAGCTGAGCCTAAGCCTCATGATCCCTTAGCTTTATAGAAAATATGAAGTATATGGGCTGGAATCCCTTGTTGGTCAGCTTGGGGTCACCTGTCCCATCCATTTATCCCTGCAGGTGCAGCCTTTTACTTTCTGCACCCCACAACGTGGTACACAAGATCCATCAATGGCCTTGGTCTGTACACTGATCCTTGATACTAACTCTGAACTTTGGGCATTATCACTGCTAGAAGCAGATGCTCTCTGTGAAAACAGGCTGCTATCTTCAGAAAATTGCAGTTAGAAGAACTGAGCTGAAAAGTAAAACCACTGAACAGATTTAGTTCTATTCTCTCTCAAACCAGGACACTATTTGAAGTAGAAATTGTTTTTAAGGGTTTAAAAAGCACTTTTCTTTTTTTTTGCCTGTATAGTCATATCATATTCTCCACGGTATAACTGCAGTGTTCCTTAAAGTACATTGACAGTCATTTGCCTACACATGTGAATGATTAACTAGTCACTGCTTTTTCATGGTATAGTCCATCAGGGTTAGAAATTAGATTTTATGAGTTGTTGACAAATCTATCCTAAAAAATGCATGTCCTGACTCTGACATTGCTCTCAAGTAGCTGATGCTTTCCATTCAGACAGCATATGAAAGAATTGTCTTTAATATATAGAATTTTGAGTCTAATTTATTTTTAAAATATAACAAAGAGCCACTCACAGTCTAGAACCTTGCCAGTTTGTACACATGATAATGCATTTACAAGTTGCTGCTGCAAGAGCTGAAGTGTATATTACCCTGTAGAGATATGCAGGTATGTGTACACATGTGCAAACCCTCTCCCTTATGCAGAGGGAGAACACATTTAAATAAGTCGGTATACCTCTTGAACTATGCTGCTAGAATCCTTAGGGCTTAGCTGCTACAAAACCAATGACATTGGACTGGCTTATGTGTTAAAATTGATACTGGATAAAATAATATTTGTTGATTGGATGTGGAAAATTTGGAAACAGAAATTTACTTTCCTGAGAAATACAAAAACAATACAACATCCCCACACATCACCCAAGCCCATCCAAAAACCTAACAAGAAAACATGAGGAAAATAGATGAGAACTGGGGAGTAGTACTTACCCAAGACCCTGTGATCCTTTAAACTGCTTGAAAATGGAAGAAGGACCAACTCATTTTTTCAAGAAAGAATCACATTGCAAAAGATGAGCAGATCTCTGCATCTTAGATATACAAGATGAGGGCTTCACTTTACCTAGTTTAGTTGTATAAAAATTCATCATCTACCTTGGGTACTGCTTTCATCTTACTTTATCAACATGGGATGCAGGAGTGGCCATAGGAATGTCTGTACTAGTTGAGAGCAAGTGTCCTTCTTACTCGGTCTTCCTTCTCCAACACAGTCCATAAATGGATGATTAAGGGTAAATAAGGACAGCACAAGAATGTATGATTCTTCTCTCTTTAAGTCCTCTGTCATGTTCAGTGCCTTTTGAGTGAGGAAAATTTTTGGGGACCTGATGCAATTTGTCCGTTTGGTTACCTTTGACAAATTCTTCCTCCAACTACTTGTTCAGTGTGTCTTGGAGCCCATGTGAACTCTTTCCTTCGGCAAGAACAGCTATAGGTCTATGTAGCATGAAAAACAATCTTTTATTAGCTCCAAACCTGGGTCTTAATGCCTTTGTGTGATGGTTCCTAGTTCATATATTGGAAGAGACAGGAAAAAGTTAGTTCCTAAGCATCTTTTTCAGGCCACTCATGATTTTGTAGACACCTATCATATCTCACTCAAGTTGTCTCTTTTCCAGCCTGAAGATCTCTGCTATTACTCAGTTGTTCTTCATGTAGAATAAGTTTCTTGTCTCTATCACCTTTATTGCTCTTTTCCAGATTTCACATATCCTTTTCCAAAGAAGGTGACCAGCACATCATGCACTAATATGGCATTTAACATCTCTGAGTGATCATCACTTAGCCTTCTGAACTCTCCAAAGGGCATTTTACTCCTTCCTGATGTGCTGGAGGAGTTAAATCCTGGTTTTGATACCTTCAGCACTTGCTTCTTGCTCTCTTTTGGCTTACTTATGTTTGTATATTTGATATGCTAGAATGCATATTGTTTTACATGTTCTTTGCCTGGATACAACTTCATCTTTGTGAAGAATATCTTGTGTCCAGTAAAGCACCCTCTTATGACATTTAATCACATCACTTCCCTTTAACCTTTTTCAAGGCTTACCTAATAGATGACAAGTGAGGAAACAATAGCAAGATTTCAGCACAGAGTCCTTCACCACTATCCCCATCACATTCTTAGCTGCATCTTCTAGATTCTTTTTAACAAAGCTACTTGAAAAAGAAACCAAAACAAAACAGAACAAAACCCCACAAAAACAAACAAACAAACAAACAAACAAAACAAACCAAAAAAAAACCAACCCACCACATAGTTCTTGTTTGGAAGCTGAGCACAACTTTTTGGACTTTTTGACCTATGATGTCCAGAAAGACATAAAATCTAGGCACATTGGAGTCATGATACATAGAGAGGACTGGCAGCCCCCAGTGGATTTATTCCTCCTATCTTAAAAACAAATCTGAAGCTGGCTATCTTGTCTGCTTGACAACTACAGGGGGATCTAGGTGACTAACTTAGATATTAGGCTGGATGACTCATGGTTAGCTTGCTATAGTTATAGTCATTTCAGTGCCAAATAATCCAATGCTTTTTTCTCAGTCAGCTTGGAAAAGCATCAATGTTAGGTAAGAAACACATCGCTGTGTGTAGAAGCATGTGAAATAAAAGCGCTGATGAAGACAGTGGTTACTGGAGAATAGCTGCAGAAGTGATTTGACAACAATGGCTGATTTTTATCAGCTTCAGCTGCTACAAATATACTTGAATCTATTGGTGTTAGATCTATATCAGCTAAAGTTATTTGCCCAAAGTGTTCAACATTTTTCTTCATCTTCCTGCTTTCATTTAAGCTCCTGCAGCTTTTCCTCATACACCACTAGGTAGGGAGATTTGATAGGGATATTTCTTATTCTCACTTTCCTTTTGTTTACCTAGCTGATCCAAGTTGGTGTGTGATCCCAAGATTGCTATTGTCAGTAAAAGAACATGGGGAGATGTGTAGCAGGAGGTAGCAAAGGCTTTGGCACAGGTTTGCTCATAGACTGGGCTAAGTCAGTCATGAAACCTCACCCTTGATTTATAAACACTAATTATCTTTTAATGTTACCATTGTAATTAATACTTTACTCCCATTTCTTTGTTTATGCGTCTCCCTAGGGGTATAATTTATATTTTCATTGTGTTTCTTTGTAGAGAAAAGGCTAGGGACTGCATTTTCAAGCATCACGAAAGCTTCGTAGTCCCTTCATCCCCTGTTTTAAATTAGTTGGTGTTAAATGACTCACAATAACGTTACCTTAAATCTTAGTAAGTGTATTATGTCTGTGGTCAAAACAGAACTGTCTCACTCACAAGTCTGAACTGTTTCCTTTGTGCAAAACTCATGAGTGCAGAAGGAAACTCGAGTCTAGCATTGAAACTCAGCTTTACATCTTTGCTATCCTATATGCAAATGTGTATGTCTGACAAGAGAGTGTTGGTGTACATGTGGGATTTCAGCAAAATGCATCTGAATTTTGGTTCCTAGGGTCTTACCAGGTATGCTGGCATCTTTAGGGGAACATCAGGAGGCAAATTTTCTACTAATAATTAATGTTTATGAGAAGCATCATGATACACATATAAAAGACTAACAGAAAACTATGGGAAATGTCTTCATCTTCAAAATGAAGACAACTCATGACATTGCATGAGCTTGCTTTTCCTAAAGCAGAGGACAAAACTATACATCTCACCACTGAATGTTTTTCTTTCAGTCTCTCAACCTTTGTGTCTTTTAAATAAAGGTCTTTATGTATTAGGTCACAAATGCCTGAGCTTCCAGAAAGTGCTTCTAATACAAAGCAATTGTGCAGGAGCTTAAATGGGACTATATTTTAATTTTTTTTATAATTAATAATTTACAGCTTTCAGGCTATCCTCTTCCATCCTGTTTAATGTTTCTCTTTAATATGGGCTTTGCCCAAGTACAGAATTGTGGAAGAATCATTCTCCTCCTCACTTATTACTAATGGCAATGACTCTGCTATTGGTTTCAATGCTGTTGAGTTAAACCTGAGATTACTGCAGGTCCTCATCACAACTAATCATGAACAACAGATAAACACCCTGCTTCCTCCATCTTGGTGATGTATTGCTAGAGTTAGTTAATTAGTAGTGTTTGAGATTTTGTAATTCACACATTAAGTAAATCCCTGTATCTGTGTGGTCAGGACATGACCCAGCATCAACTGGGTGTAAATGGGGAGCATCCTGTGGATTTTAGTATGCTGCTTTTGAACAGGCCTTTCTGGGGTGCTTTCCTGCTGTAGGGTGATCTGCTTGAAGTATTTCTCACTTCTCTCTCCCTCTTTTTCATATTTATGGGACCAAAATGTCCAAAATGAAACTATAGCTATGGACACTACATAGATGCCAGGGATCAAATTCTTTCTGTTTTCACACGGAGACTGAAAAAAAGCTTTTTTCTCTCTTCCTCTGCTCTTGTGTCTACCAACCTTTTCAGAGCTGTCATTTTCCCAAACTTTGCTAGCCAGTAACTGAACAACTAGCTTGAACTGTTAACAGCAAGGCCATAGGTAAGATAAATTCTGTGCTAACTATGACTATCTGAAACAAAATACTTGGAAAAAAATCTTTCATTGAATGAGAAGACAAGGTGTCCTGTGAGGTCTCAAAAAGTTAAGAAGTTACAAGTTTGGAAATCCAAAACAAACTTCTCAGTCTCTTTCAATCCACAGCAACTGCCTGAGGGTCAGTCTTGTCTATTATGTGCTTTTCTCGTAGGCTGTTTCTGGTAAACAGTTTGCCTTAAAAATGTCTGTCACTATTATCCCTGCACTTACAGAGAATGCTGTTATTTTGAATGCACAAAATGCCCCACTGAGACAGCCATGTAATCAATACAAGACTGCCTGATGATATTCTGAAAAATATTCCTTGAGGATCTTTTACTATAGCTATTTCTTGAACTTGCTCCCTGTGGTAGAGCACAATTGCCCGAATTTTTCCAATAGAGAAACCTCTAGTAAAAAAAGCCCCCTGTAAAAGTAGCCTGGTGAGCTGCAGAAGGGCAACAACCTCTGTACGGGCTTTTCTCTGTAGAAATCCTTTTTCTTTTTCCATGGCACTGCTTAGTTACTCTGAAAGATGAGCGTCCATTTCTTACTCTTTGACACATGAACTTTCTGAAAATTAAAGTCCAAGCTGCATGCCATTCCCTCCTTAACTGCCAGATAGATTGTAATTCTCTTCACTGTGTTACATGCACTGCTGGAGGGAACCTGAAAAAAACAAGCAAAAGCACTGCGTGTTTACCATGGTGGTGTATAGGATGCAATAAAAATATAGGTAATGAAACATTGACTGACTTTGTGAAAGTACTGCAGGTTTATCTCTGTCACTCTACCATCTTGCCCCATCGGGATGCAAGAATATTTTCACAGTACAATTCAGTTCCTGAATTACAGCTGAGGATTAATCATAAAATATTAATGTGACCAATATATATTATGAAGTTAAAGCCCAGTCTGAGGAGAGTTCACCAAGATCCTTTACATTCACCTACATTTCGGTTTTATTTATTGTAGATGAACAGTGTTACCGCAAAGAAGGAAGAATTCTGGAGCGTAACTTCAAAACTTTTACTTGCAAAATGTAGGAGGTTATTGTCTACCCTTCCTCTGGTGAGACCTCACTAGTCCAAACCTCACTCAGGGAAATGAAGGGACCTTGGGACCTCAGGACACTACCTCATGTGAATCATGTAGTAAGAAGAATAGAAGGAAGAAGGAGCTAAGGTTAGGGCAATTTGACCTATGAGAAAGGTCAGAGGAAGTGAGTTTGCTTAGTCTAGAATAGAAAAGAATGAGGAAGACGCAGTGACAGCTTTCTAATATATAAACATTTATAAAGAAGATTAATTTATTGCTTACTATGTCCACTAGTCTTAGGACAAAAAATAATCAGATTAATTTTAAGTAAGGGGTGTTTAAGTTACGTGTCAGGAAAAGGCATTTATTATTAAAGAAATACCAAAACAGTGTCACAGGCAGCCTAGGGAGAGTAGAGGGTTTTCTCCAGTGAAGATTTTTGAAAACAAGTAAGATAAACCTCCCAGTCAGATCACCTTAGCAAATGCCATCCTACCTCTGAGTAAAGGGAGGCCATAGATGATCCCCTGCAGTACTTTCCAGTTTTATATTTCTACAATTCTAGGGTCCATTCTGGAGATAGGTAAGGTCTCCAGCAGCACCCTGCCCTTTCCAAAGCTACTCAGCAGCCTTCCCACCTCTCTGGAAACCTCATGGATCTGCAGTGCTGGATTGTAGACCCTTTTCCTCCTTGGCCACCCCACAGAACCTTCTATGCCTGTTGGATGCTGAGAGAGAGTATGCTAATAGATACCCAAGATAACCCTATTTCACCCTGAAAGGGTTTGGTATTGTCTTCCCTTCAGCCGCATACAAAAGTCTACATACAAAAAAAAATCCACAGCCATATAATAAAATACATGAGGGTGAAGATCAAGCCAGACAGGGAAACCTTATAGTTTTGATATACAAATACCATGGCTGGACACAAGGTGAGAACAAAATCTATTCTTCCTGTTTCCATCTTGGAAACATTCTTAGCAATTACAATCAGAATCTGCTGCTGTTGAGGACAGGAAGATTTCCTTGCTGTTTTTTCCAGCGTTCCGCCTAAAATGAAACCCTACATTTTACAGCTTCCATTTTGGCTTTTGAGTTCTGAGGGTTGATAATAAAGTTGATTCTTCAGAATTGTGCTTTTTTTCTTGCTAGGTCTTCCTTTCTTCTAGTAGTTCCCCTAACTAGCTCTGTTCTTTACTTACCAAAATCTGAAAAACTTGTAGTGCTGCTCAAAAAGGGAAAAGCAATTGTGGAAAGGATTTGTTGTTAGTGCAGCTCAATATCCTTCATCTGTCTTTCATGCTTAGAGATCCCTGATGAGTTGCCTGATCAGAGGAGTTCCTAAAATTCTTTATGAATGTGACTGATTCCAAGTTTCTTATTCAAAATTAAACCTTTCTTTCCCCTTTCCACCACTGTCTTTGAGATTCACCTGTCCATGGTGGGTCTGTGAGGTTGTCTCAAAAGGCCCTGCAGTTCCACACCAGTCCTGTAACAGAGTATAAAAGAATGCCCTGTGAGAAAGATTGCAGGGAGGCCACCAAGCTCTGCTTTGTCAGTTCTCACCATCCCAATGGGGAGAACAAAACCCTTAAATTGTTCCATAAAGTTGTCTTTACTTTTCTAATTATGACTGCATTGTTCAGCAATCAAGTACGTGATATCCTAACAACCCAAGCCAACAGCCATTGCCCCAGTCTCTTCACATGTGGCTTGGAGCAAGCTGTATGTTGTGCAACTCCTCATCTGATCGTGATATACACAGGCAGTTTAATGAAATACCTGGCTCTCCTCTCAAATGTAAAATCCATTGCTTTTCTTCAGGGACGTTATCCCAACATATTCTGTGGCTCTTTGCTCTTGCAAAGTCATTTCACCATTTCAAAATCCTTATTGTGTTGCTGTATTACTGCCATCTCACTCTAGTAACTCTTGTTACTCCCAGTAACATGCCATGTTTTCCTTGATTTTCATTCTTTCTTTTTACCTGAGGACATGCTGCCATATATGAAATAGGGCATGCCAAGCTGGAAAATTGTCTGTAATCCATCCATTCATCCCTAGCATTTCAAATTCCTGTACAATTTTTCTATGGAAGTTTCTTCGCATATTTTTCTTTGTTTTCTTGATCAACAATCTGACAGTCTTCTTCATTTTAATACTGTTCAGGGCTCTCCATAGCATCCTTGCTCTCTGCACCCTACTCTCTCCTTTCAGCAGCATTCACAGTTCATTATATCAGCAAAAGTCCGTTCATCTCAGATGCTGTTTGCCTTCTCTGATATTTGCTCACAACAGGGTTGCACACTCTGGGAATCACACTTTTTCTCTCTTTTTAGTACCAGGATTTGGATGAAAAAAAAGAAATCCAATTAAAATTCTAAAAATCATCTGCTCCAGAGCACTGCTGGCTCTTATAACCCCTTGTGTGGAGCTTCCAAACTGCAATAGAA
This sequence comes from Actenoides hombroni, assembly GCA_024336885.1. NCBI lineage: Eukaryota > Metazoa > Chordata > Aves > Coraciiformes > Alcedinidae > Actenoides > Actenoides hombroni. The sequence goes on from WUAM01000038.1 coordinate 1,380,413, forward strand.
CCCCTACAGTGCTGATGGCTCCCCTTATATACAGAAAGAAGCCACAGAGATAGCTAGCTATGTTATCCATATATATTTCTGGCAAACATTGCTGCTCGTGGAGATCACTGCTCACTTTCTCAAGATGCATATGGAGTTTTCCAGGAAGATTAGACCATCAGAATCACTTTCCGTTTGCCAGTGGTTCTCCCTGGTCATGAGTCACAGGCAACAAAGCAAACATTGTTTGCTCTAGACCATCAAACCCTTCAGCCCAGTCCTGCTGGCTCCCTTACTTCCTGGTCCTTCTGAGTTACTACTTGCCATAGGGCATAAACACTTGCCAGTTAGAGCAACAATGTTTATAACCTTGGTTGGTAAATCAGTGAGTTCAGCCATCTTTGGGAAGGATTTCTGCCTTCAGCTGCAAGGAAGCAGCACCAGGTTACCCAGACACGTAGGAAAGTAGAGATCTCTCTGCCCTCCCCATGGGAGGCTGCATCCATCTCATCGAGAAAGTGAGGGAAAAGTGAGAGCTTTTCTTTCCCTTTCCCTCTAGTTTAAATATCCTCAAAGTGAAAGACTGGCTTCCTCAGAGATGAGGGTGTGCAGTCTGCTCTGGCAGTTGTCAGCAATGAAAGTCATGTAAATTCTTTGGATTTTCAAGCATCAGCCAAGCCCAAATCCTCTAAGCATGGAGCTGTTATGTGCATGACTGGGTGATGAGCTGCATTGGCCAGACAAGCTTGACTTGTACAGAAGGATGTGGCCACGGGTAAGCTTGATGCAATGGTGTGATGAGACTAGACCACAGGTCCTGAACTAGCAAAGGAAGTGCAATGGGAGTCAACTCAAAGTCTGGAGCCTAAAGGGAAAGTGTCTCATCTCCTCCACGAAGGGATGAGCTTGTTGCACGTGGCAGAAGGAGCATTACTGCTGCCCTTGCCATAGACACACTGAGTTACAGTGGTCAGTTTTAGGCATCTGTGGATCAGACGATTAAAGACAAAACTGTGAGTAGATTGTCCATATATATGATATATATAGATATGTATATATATATAAAATTTGCTGTTTCACTTTGTTCTTTTCTTGGCAGGATGCAAACTCACTAAAATTGCAGTTGAAATTCAAAACATAAGGTACCTGAGTCTGCATTTAGTTAAGTATCTCATCCATGTCTTTAAGAGACACAAACTGAAAAATTGAAGGTAGAGTGACATGACTTATTCTGTATGTATGGAGCTGTAAAGAGAGAAGTTACATGTTGTCAATGTTACAGTACAGCATTTAACAGTGTAGTAGGGATCTCCTCTTAGCACAGAAAGTTACAAAAATAATAATAAAAAAACCCTAGACTCAACCTTAATTCTGAGTGTTTCATCATATTAAAATTTGAAATATAACTTATTTATTGTGCCCTGTTTTGAATTCCTAACACAGATAAAAATTCCAGTAAGTGGTTTCACAAAGGCCTGAGTAAGACATTGAGAACTGGAACCATTGTTTTTATATGATAGTTTCGCAAACAGATGGGCATGTCTTTGAAATCAATGGGAATATTAAGCACTGCCTTCTGGGAATATTAAATATGGAGATTATTAGCTGATTTCCAAGAACACAGCTTTGTGTCAAGTTCTATCTTCTCTGTTTCTACACATGAATACTGCATATGCATGTTGAGCTATGGTGAAGCAATTTACTCTCATATGCCCTCATTTAAAATTGGATTTAGTAGCTTAGATCAGGACCAGTTTTCTATTTCCATCATTCTTTTTTTTTTTTTTTTTTTCTCTTAGAATTCACTTTTAATATGGGGTTTGCAGAGGCATGGATACCTGGGGTATGGAAGGCAATGTGGAAGAGAAAGCTGGACTGGGAGTATGTAGTGCGTTTTTGGTTCCTCCCTGGAGCAGAAATGACAGCTGGGATTCATGCGCCGAAGCAGTGTCTAATGCAGGAATGCTCGTGGGAAAAGTGCCATGCCACAGGCTACGGCATAAGACATTGAGAAATGGAAGGAAGAAAACCATGTTAAGATCTGTAAGTTACTTAAAATTTAAGGCAAGAATACTTCGCCAGTCTCACACAAAATACTTATGAAAACAAGCCTTAAACAAAAGGATTTTTGGAAGTTCACTCAATAGCTTCAAATGGCCTGTTTCCAAAGTGTCTTTTCAAAATAAGGAAGATTGATTTAAAGGTGCCTGTAGGGGGAGATGGTTGCCCAGGAGACTGGCAGTAAACATTTCATCTCCAGGTCACCAACCGAAGCCAGCTCTGCTCACTAGTGGCCAAAGCATACTGTACTATTGTCATTAAGAAAGGACATGAATCATCTGAGAGTCTGTGGAGACATGAAAATGTCTGGTTCAATAACATATAAATTATTTTCTTATAATCCTTTTGGGGACTTCTGAAGTACACACAAACACAAACATCTTCTTGCATGTTTATACAAACACTAGTCTAGAAAATCCTAGTCATTTTAATTTAAAAACTAAACTCACTGACTATATCACCTAACTTAAAGTCTCTCCTATCCTTGCCTCACCTAACTCCCTTCCCTTCCCCTTCCCCTTCCCCTTCCCCTTCCCCTTCCCCTTCCCCTTCCCCTTCC
>WUAM01000038.1:1384837-1396451 GCA_024336885.1 Actenoides hombroni
AAAACTAGAATAGCCTTAATGAAAATAATAATAATAATAATAATTAATAATAATAAAAATGGAATATATACGAACCCAGTACTGAACCCAACCCTACCTGATGGTAATTATGTCACCGTCACCACTGATGTTGTGGTGCAGCCACTGGGAGAGTCACAGAGTGGACCCAGAAGCAGATGGGAGCTGTGTTCAGGAGCTGAATTCTGGTACTGCATTTGGGAACACAAAGATCAGGATCGAAGGCAGAACAGACAGAGTCCTCCTCAGATGCTGCAAGGATGAAACCGGAAGAAGACCCAAGCCAAGCTGAGAAAAGCCGGTAAAGCAGGACAAGAGGGTAAAGAGAGGGATGAGACCCTTGTGATCCCTCAGTTTTATACTGAACATGACGTATACGGGCTGGAATACCTCACTGGTCAGTTTGAGGTCACCTGTCCTGTCTGCTCCTCCCTGCAGGTGCAGCCTTTTACTTTCTGCACCCCCCAATGTGGTACACAGTATCCAGCAGTGGCCTTGGTCTGCACACCAATCCTTGGTAGTAACTCTAAACATGGGGTTTATCACTGCTAGAAGCAGACACTGTCTGTGAGAACAGGCTGCTAACTTCAGAAAGTGCAGTTAGTGTGAAGAACTGAGCTGAAAAGTAAAATCACTGAACAGTGTTCTCACTCAAACCAGGACAGTCCTCCTGAAGGTTATCTGCACGAATGGAGAACAAATATTGTAAGGTATCTCTAAGTAAATTCTCAGAAATTTGAGAAAGATCATTTTAATTAATTGTGTATTTATTTGTTGTGAATATCTTTTTAATGAAAACACTCTATAAACACTTGCATGGGATGAAAGCAGGAAAAAAGCAGATGAAATTCTGGTACTTCCAGGTAAAACTCATGAAATAAATTGTGTTTGTATCTTGTTTGCATGTAGAAAATATGTTTTGCTTCTTTCTTCATTTGTCAAGTTTTCTTTATATACTTTTTCTTTGAATTTGCTCCTTAAAAATCTGGCCTTTATTTTCTATGTGAACTACTGCAAATTTTGCAGCTGCAGCAATTCTGATCCACACTGTTTTGCAGAGCAGTGACTCTGTTTCATTACAGTATCACTCCTCCATCTTCTGATTCTACCATGTGGAAATCAGAACAAAATCAGCACGTATCTCAGTTTCATCACAGCATTCCTCTTACACATCTCTGTTCTTTTTCTGAAGTGACAGTGGTATTCAAAATTCATTTTTCTGTAAAAGCATTTTTATTTCTATTTCCAGAAATCCTGCCTTGTCTTGTTGACATAATTTTTGGCCCCTACCTTTTGCCCTTGCTTAGTTATTTTACCTGTACAATGAACAGTACAATAGGTTCTTGCCTTCCATAATTGTCCATGTATGTATTGACCTCATCCAGAGCTGCATCAGCAGCAGGTCGAGGGAGGAGATCCTCTGTCTCTGCTGAGCACTGGTGAGAGCACACCTGGAGTGCTAGGTCCAGTTCCAGGCTCCCTGGTACAAGATAGACATGGACATCCTGGATCCAGTCTGGCAAAGGTCACCAAAGTGGTTGTGGACTGTAGCATAGGACTTCTGAGGAGAGGCTGAAGGAGCTGGGCCAGATCTGTGTTAAGAGGAGAAGGATTGGTGGGATCCTTGGTGGGATCTTCAACATTTGGAATCGTCTTTTCACATAAAGAACGATGTGTTAAAAGTAAACATAATTTCATAGTGAAAAGAAAAATAAGGCAGGCAGCAGATTTCTCTCACCAGTCTGCTGAGGTTTCCAGCAACTACAAGGAAGCATAGTGTGAACCAAGGAATAGCGAAGCAGGGGATAAGACATGAAATACAGAGATATCTAAATCTTGGAAAAGTGTGGTATTTGTTTTACCAATATATGTAGCATAACATAATGACAAAGGAATGTCGAATAAAAAATTGGCCTACCATATTTTGGACATAGTTTATTTAAATCATGCCACATCTCTGATCTGAGAGGGAAAGATTTGAGTATGCAACAGTTGCCCCCAGAACCGCTTAGAACTGATGACACTGAGGCAATGTTGCTGTGTATATTGGATAACATTTATGTGTAGTGTAACTTCACAGAATGATATAATGATAGAATGGTTTGAGTTGGAAGGAACCATAAAGAACATCTAGTTCCAAACCTCCTGCCATAGGCAGGGACACCTCCCACTAGACCAGGTTGCCCAAAGCCCCATCCTAAATGGCATTAGACACTTCCAGGGAGCGGGCATCCACAACTTCTCTGGGCAACCTGTTCTAGTGCCTTGCCACCCTCACAGTGAAGATTTTCTTCCTAATACCTAATCTAAATCTACTTTCTTTCAATTTAATACCATTACCCCTCATTCCATCACTACACTCCCTGATAAAGAATCCCTCCCCATCTTTCCTGTAGCCTCCCTTTAAGTACTGGAAGGTTGCTACAATGGGTGATTTTGTCCCATTGAAGATGGAGTCTGTTTGTCCATGGCTGGGAAAACTTTGGCTTTCATTAGTTTTTGGCACATGGAACATGTTGGAAGAAAACATTCTATTTAATTAAATAGAAAAAGTGGATAGAGCTTGAACAGCAAATAAACTATATGAATTAAAATGGGTGGGAACTTAAATGGACATGAACTGTCAGGGCTGTTCTATGACATTTTTCTTAAGTAATTATTAATTAATCCACAATCCAATTCTTTTGCCTGCATTGTTTTTTGGGTTTATTTGGTGGGGTTTTTTGGGGTGACTTTTTTTTTTATTTTTAATGTACTTGCATGTATGTCTTGGTACTTTGTATTAGCCTGCAAAGAAATGTCAGATTTAAAATTGAAAGAATGGAATTTCAATGGCTCTACTTGCTCTAACAAAAGCCATATTCCACAAAGCACTTTCATCTAAATCCCTGTTTAAGCAGCATTGAGAAGTACTAAAGGTTACAACACATGACTGAAGCAAAGATGAAATTAATAGAGTTGTGGGTTTTTGGTTTTTTTTTTTTCATTTTGGGTTGGGTTTAGTTTTTTTGGGTTTTTTGTTTGTTTTTGGGGTTTTTGTTTGTTTGTGTTTGTTTTGTTTGTTTGTTTTTTGTTTTTGTTTTTGTTTTTGCTTTGGTTTTTGTTTTCGGTTTTTTTTTAGGGGGAGTAATTAAAAATGAATCAAATAAAACAGCCTTTACAGGTTTTGTAAAATCATTTTTCAGGACAATTCCCACTGATATCAATGAAAACCTTGACTGAGTATAGACAGAATTAAGATCAAGAAATACCTACAGTTAAACCAGAAGGTTTTTTTTACTGCAAGCCTATAACATACTCTGTTTCAGGATCATTTCCAAGTCTTTATAACCTGCATTTAAAAGACAGATTTAAGTATTTTTTAAATACCTGGTTTCATGTCAGAAGGAGTCCAGGAAAGTTTCATGCTAAATTGTGACACATTATGATTAATGCTAAAACCAAATCTTTTTTTTCACTTTGGTTCACATGAACTTGTATCGCTGTATCTTTTAGGTATGATTTCCAAATAAATTCCCTGTCAACATGAAGCTTTACTCAACCATACAGAACAGTGAGCCTTGCATGATACCAGTTTACTGAGTTTTCCCCCAGCTTTTCTAGCTGCTGAGCCCAGGGTACTCATCAGCATACAGCAGTGGTGTTGCAGAGCTCACCTCAGGTGTGGGCTGAATTCCAAAAGCCTGCTCAGGCTCTGGTGTGGGGTTGGAGCGGGAGGCTTGGCAAGAGCACTGCACTTCTCTTTGGGAGTGCTTAGTGGGAGGACATCGCAGAGCCATTGCTCACCTGCCCTGAAATGAGTGCTCGTCCCTCAGGGCAGAGTGCTGATGCCAGGCACTACAAGCCTCTCCTGTGCTATGATATAACACTGCAAGAAATGGCAACCTGGTTTTCAAATAGTCCAGATTTGTGTTTTAATCTCTGTTTTATTTACACACAAACCCCCAACTCATTACAAGACCAGCTGGGACATAAACTGGGGCTTTACTGATCAGGAAAATGGCACATGACTACCAGCAGGGAACCTGTCAGCTACTACAGACTGTATTAAGCAAAGATGCTGAATAATGGTGAGTACTGAGAATATTGATAAGTCAATGAAAGCAAGAGGTCTACAACCTAACCAGCCCTTTAGCTTTAGCAGCATAGTGGCTACTGTGCATACATATGAAATGGATACAATCATCTATGTAGCTAATTAGAAAATGCGTGATCCTGTATTTTAGAAGTATTTTGTTTATATAGAGAGACTGGCTAGTGACTTCTGGATCCTTGCTGTAGGGTGCTATACCCATTGCCTGGTGTTTGGCTATTATTCTGCTGCCTGTCACACTGCCTGAATGAAGGGAACTTGAGTAATGAGTCTGATATCAAGCTGAATTTGTAGCAAGTCTGGGGGTCTCATGTCTCCAGTTAATGGGAGTGGTAGCCCTGGGAGAAAAAGTCATTTCCATCTCCTAGGAATCCTAACTCCATGCCAATGCTTGCTTTATGAGACCAGCATTGTCTCAAGTACTGATTCTAATCAGAGACCAACGCAGAGTCTCCCTTGTTCATGCCCAGCTCCATTTATCCAGCAGCTCCCTTGAAAGAGCTAACAGTGCCAATAGCATGTGATGTTAGGGTGAAGTCTTTGCCTGCACAAAAGCATGTGTAGGGTGTACTTTTGGAACAGACCTTTTGCCTAAAGGAACCCAGACCTCTCTTGTGGACATTTAGTGCCTACTACCATGACAGTAACAGTCTCTAATTATCAGTCACAGCTACTTAGCTCTTTCTGACCTTTGTTCTTTGCTGCAGGGCTCACCATGCAATGAGAAGAGAGGATGCCATATGCTTCTCAACAGCACCAGGAAAAAATTTAATGGAGACCTCTGATCTAGTAGTGTGCATTATATCATTATGAGTTTCAGTACACTTCATACTACTTCTCAGACTTGATGGTCCCGGGACAAACTTTTCCTTAGATCCTTTCAGTAAACTAAGCTGATAATTTGCTGAAGTCAATAGAAGGTATTCTGATGGAAACCTGCTGAGGGTACAGGCACATTCCCCTTGCCTGACTGGGGGGAAGCAGATATTAAGCAGTACTAGGAAAGAATTAGAAGACCCAAGTGATGGTGTGATTGCCCTGTACAATTAATGGTCGTTTCTACTTCTGGAGAGCTAGACTAAATGTGATATCAAGAGGGCAGTATTCTATATCCCCCTTGTATAATGAGAACAACTAATTAATATATTAAGCGGTAGCATCACACTTACTATCTCCTGTTGAAACTGAGAGAAAATTAGGTTGTCCAACTTTATTTACTTATTCTGGAATTTGGCCAAGATAACAAGGCTAATCTCACTCTTGCCAAATCTATGTCACGGGTATTCATGTGGTCAGCACCTTGGCAGCTACAGTGTACACAGCCTCTGTTTAGATAACTCCTTCCATACAAATACTGTAGAAGGACCTGGCTTTTACATACAAAGTAATTGTGAACCAGAATGTACTTACTGCATGAGTGCAGCATAATATTTCTGGAAAATTGTTTTCCTCCTCCTTGCTAATCGGTTACAATCGCTTGGGATAGCCAGGGTGTAGTACAGATGGAAACAATCAGAAAAATATTCAGTTTCCATTAGGAGGATTTTTTTTCCCCAAAGCTCAGAGTTTGATTACTCTTATTTTGATGTTCTCCAATCTCTTGGAGCACAAGATTATTCTCTTCTCCTAAGAACATCTTGATTACATGTTTTGGAGTTTGGGTTTAAATTCAACAGAACTATTGACTTTAGAGACAAAATCTATATCTTGTCCAAGGTTACTCTTCATAGGATCCTACCGTAATCAGTGGACTGACAGATGCTCCTCCAACCAATGATTCACAGCTTCCACTTCAGTATCCTGTTCTGAATCTGGCAATGACACCAAAATTAGGTGTGTAAGGTTAGGCCAAGTGATTTTTTCTCCTTTGTTTTTTTTCTAATGACTAATGGCCCAACTTGCAGGACATTTGCTAAGTCATCTGTTTATTTTCAGAGAAAAAGTTGATATCCAGAAAAATGGTTTAGACACGTACAAATAAAGCAGGAAAGAAATGTTCCTAGCTGTCACTTTATGCCTGATTGACCCTTGCCTTGTGGCAAAAAAAAGTACTGAGGAATCACCACAAATCTCCCTGACTATTCCTTGTACTAAAAGGTTGTCCTCATCCCAACCTCCACACAAAGAGTTCCAGCAGAAGGCATTCTGGGGGCGAACTGAGGCAGTGAGATAAAATGCCTAAAGGAATTTCATACACTGATGATTTTGTAGAGGGTCATTCCAAAAGGGATGCATGTTGGGGTTACTGGTATTGTACCAAGTTGATGCATATCAGGCCTCAAAAAATTCCACATCATTAGCACTGGCACAAGGATATACTTCCTTGTTATCCTTAATATAAGCCAGTATAAAGAAAAAAGTGCTGAAGGAAAGGCATGACAGATGTTAATCACCTCTATTAACTTGCAAAAGTCATGAACATGTGTCAAAACAGCATATTAAAATGGATTAGCCATTCATACAAATAAGAACAACATGTGCATTTGTTTCAGCTAGGATAAAAATCACAAAGCCAATCAATTGTCATGCAGCATATGTGAAAGAAAACTTGGCACAGAGGACAGCTAACCCCAAGTGTTCAGACACACATTTCAAGTACTTTTTTTTTTTTCTTTTCATCTTTCAGGTTACTAGTCTGCTCCAGCAGGCCATGAGCAGTCACAGCTTGAAGGGAGAAATTATGACTTTACATTCCAAATAATTTATCTAAATTCACTAGTTTTGTCTTGTTTGAACTTTTTTTCCATGTGGCTTTAAATCCTACTCACAGAGGCATGTTAAACAATATTAAACTGTACAGTAAATACATTGTAATAAAAACAGTTTTCAGGATAATAAATACATATTTGGACATTTTTTACATGACTCTTTTTAATGATAATTTTACCATATACAGAGTTACCACTTACCATGCACACTTTCTAGCAGTTGGACACCCATGGTCAACCATGCACAATAATCATGTTGAGAGATTTATTATATTTACTCAAAAGGTTTTGGACCAAAGAAGGAGGTTACAGCTTAGATAAGTGCAAGTATTTTGCTATTACCACATAATATTCACAATAATTTGCTCCTTCCATTGGGATTTTGCAAACGTTTCCCAGTCAAGTTTCAGAGATGATTTGAGTGTCACTCTCCTCATTGGCTCTTACATGCAGCAGAAATTTTTTGTTAAGAGCATAGGGCCATGTCACATTCAAAAAAAACCCAGGGTGGAAGAGCAGTATATCCCTTGGTAGAGATGTAATTCCTTAGTTCCAAAATCACTTCCACAAGCTCTCTGACAAAGCAGATCAGAGTGACAGCTAGACACACACTTGGCCTCATTGCCTTGCAGATAATTCTTCTTGAGAAGTAGTCATATAAAAACATTTGGGGTAGATAAAATCATAGTGGTCCATTCTGTCTCATTACTTCTGACAGCTCAGTATATCCACATATTGCCCACTCTCAAATTGGCTCCTGACGTCCTGTTTATTTCAACAGCAATGACAATCTTACAGAAATAGGGTATTGCTTTGGAAAACAATTTAAAAGCCTGCCATATTAGTTTTGGTCACACTTTTGAATAAGTGCTCTCGCAGTTGCAAAGACACTGTCAGGGCTACCCTGTGTTTTCAAGCAAAGAAGTGTTAACAGTTTCTCTTCTGAAGCAGAAGCACTTGCACCTTGTGCAAACTGCATCAACACACAGGCCTGACAGCCCAAGTTTACTGCTGGTGGAGACAGGTTGTGTGGCAAGGTAAGCTAGGGGCCTCAGGGTGTGCTGGTGGATTTTGTTAAGTCTTGGCTCTATTTAGGCCTGGGTAAACTGTGGGAATGCGATATAATCACAGCAAGATTGTGCCCATACGTAGAGATGGCTGCCTGCTGCTGTTGAGCCAAATTAGCTTTGCTGCTGGTATCAACAGCAAGGGATTTCATTCTCAGGTACCTGGCTGATAATTCACTTGAAATCTTTTAATTGCTTGCAAATAATATATCTTCTCAAAGTGGATCACTTACTTAAGTGGATCACTTTTATATTTCCCATTAAATGCCAGAAATGAAGTGAATTTAAAACAATCTCAGCCATCCCTGAGCTTTTTTGCATTCCCATCATTCAAGGGTGGAAAGAGTTTTCTATTTTAATTAATTGGAAAATAAAAATCAGTATCCAGCTGAGATGGACCTTTTTTTTTCCTGTGGAACCCATTCTCCCACAGAAAATAAACGTTTGTGCTGGAAATGCCTACTCAGATGAAATCAGATGGCTGTGATCAGGGATGTCAAGAGCACCAGAGATTAACATTGCATTAAATCCTTGTGGTTGAAAAGAAGCCACAACAGTCAAGGCCCTTCTCCCTGGGCACCCGCTATGCTTCACTGCCCTCCAGTTTCTCCCTTCTTTCTCGTATTTCACAACCTGAGTATGTATGTGCATGTGCATACACATATGTGGGAGGGTGCTAAGCTGTGCTCTCATTATGGTCTGTTTCCTCTGGTAGTGCCTGCTTTCCTCCCTGCTGCTCGTGCTGCTGTGCATGCCAGCAACATCTATGCACACTCAGTGAATTATGGGGTGTCGCCTCAGAAGCCAAAGGAGGAGGTGACAACTGGTGGACATCTTTCTCTGCCTGACAGCATATGTAGAAACAGTCCAGCTGGACAGACTTCCTTCTGTGCTGAAGGGACCAGCAGATTATTTTTGCAATTTACTGTCTTGAAAGCTCAGCAGTTTAATGCCTCACTGACTAGAAAACTATTGGGCACGAAATCCTGAGAACATGAGAACTGGCCTTGGAAAATGGTGTTTGTGCCTCCCCCTATTTTTCCATCTTCATTTCAGCAGGCAAAGAGTATAGTCAGTGTTGAAAGGAGAGGTATAATAATGCTGGTAATTTATAAACTGGCAACGGGATGTAGTTTATAGAGACAAGCAACAGCCATTCAAGTTTCTGGAAATCCCTGTAACAAGTACATAGATTGTGGCTAAAGTTGTTTTGCCTTCCTCCTGTCTCTTCAGAGAAAGCTCTGCTGGTAATAAGCAGCAATGGAAACAGAAGTGGGCTTTCATTCGCAAAGGTGGTCCCTTCAGCTCAGGTAAAAGCACAAGGGCAGGGGAGGGTAAAAAGCAAATACTGCTGCTGCACCAGCCATAGTTACAAGTCTCCGGTCTCAACAACAGGTAATGCTGCATCTTTCAAGGTCTGGAAATTATTTTAAGTCTTACAAGAGTTTAAAGGTTACTGTAATTTTAATGAAACCTGAAGCAGGATGTGCAGGGGGCAGGAGGAAGGGGCTGTCACCCTGCTAGAAGTGGCTTTGTCACCAGTGTGGGAGCACTTGTTCATGTACTTACCAACAAATTTCCTGTCAAAGGCACTTGTCTTGCTCAAAAGGCCATTAAATTCTCAGGAAAATTATGTTCTTGGGCTGGATTCCCCTTGGGTGATGCTCTGTACTGTACCTCTGAGGCCTCCTCCAGGAAAAAAAACACTTTCCTCTGGGTATGTTTGCTCAGGGCTTGCGGCCTTAGCTGGAGCATCCCTAGGCAGCTAACATCCACACTGGCCATAAGGGCCCCACAGTCCCACACCTAGCGCTATCAGTAATGGTACTCATGCTGTGCATTGCCAAAAGGTCCTCAGCGCTAGCCCCAACACCATCTCCCAAAGTAGCAGAGTAGTACCAAAGTAGCAGTAGCTGCCTCCTGGACAGCATTTGCAGACTCCTGACCACCCCTACTTGGTTTAAAACGACCAGCACAGAGATTCTGCACTCCAACTGCCTTTGCAGGGGAATTGTCATGGAAAGCAATTGATCTCCTCAAACCTGGGGGAACAGTCTTTTTCCATTACAATGGCATTGTAAAGGCAGTGACCTAAATGCAATGGTGCTTGCACAGCGGATTCATAAGCAGCCTTCCTACACCATTTTATTTATTAAAAAGATGACACATTTTGAATTAGCATGGCCTTTGGGGCAATCAAAGGATTATGTGATATACAAATGATATTTCCTTGGACAGAAAAGTCCTGGTGCCCTTAGAAGAGCTGGAAGAGTTTATTTTTATTTTATGCATTTGGCCAAATGCCAAATATTATAAGCCAGATGGTGTACTCAGTCTGTATGAACATTTGACTTGCAAGGTGATTACTCAAGTACTTAAGCTGGGATATGCTTCAACATTTTCATGAGTTTGGCATCACTTAGTCAGTTACTACCTCCTATCCTGCCACAGAAAACATAAATTCCTTGTTGCTCAGATCATGCTGGAGTATCTCAAGAATGGGATGGTTCAGATCTGGATTCCTCTTTGCCTGATCTGTGACCAAGATGTAAGACCAGGGGTTCTCCATGTGTCTTTGATGTGTGTTATTTAGGGCGAAGAGTGTATTTCTATTTATCTCTTATCATGTAAAATGTCACATTTCTGTGGTACTATGATGCTATAACTGCTCATCATATTTGTCCCAGAATTATTTATACATATCTTGTAAAGGAAAAACATCACCTTGAGGTATTTTGTGTAGCAAAATGTCATATCCGCAATATGCAGACTTTTAGAAAATGGGAAATCCTAAAACAATACCACCACAAAAAGTGAAAAACAGAGACAAAAAAAAATATAAGAAATCTCTGTGCTGAAAAGTAAACTGTTTTTTGACGCAATTATCACAGAATCAAAGAATCACAGATTGGTAGGCGTTGGAAGGGACCTCTGGAGATCATCAAGTCCAACCCCACTACCAAAACAGGTTCACCTACAGCAGGTTGCTCAGGAGCATGTCTATGTGAGTTTTGAAAGTCTCCATAGAACAAGATCTCTCTGGGCAGCCTGTTCCAGTGCTCCATAGCTCTCACAGTAAAGTTTCTCCTTACGTTTAAGTGAAGCTTCCTGTGTTCCATTTTGCGCCCTTTGCTCCTTGCCCTGTCTCTGGGCACCACTGAAAAGTCTGGCCCCATGTTTTTGACATCCACTTTTTACATATTTACATGCATTGTCAAGATCCCCTTTCAGTCTTCCCTTCTCCAGGCTAAACAGTCCCAGGTCTCTCAGCCTTTCCTCATAAGAGAGATGCTCCAGCCCCCTAATCATGTTTACAGCTCTTCATTGGACTGTCTCCAGTAGTTCCCTGTCTCTCTTGAACTGAGGAGCCCAGAACTGGGTACAATACTTCAGATGTGGCCTCACTAGCACAGAGTAGAGATGGAGGAGAACCTTCCTGGACCCGCTGGCCACACTCTTCTTAATGCACCCCAGAATACCTTTGGCCTTCTTGGCTACAAGAGCACATTGCTGGCTTATGGTTAACCTGTTGTTCACCAGTGCTCCCAGGTCCTTCTCTGTGGAGCTGCTTTCCAGTAGGTCGACCCCTAACCTGTACTGGTGCATGGGGTTATTCCTCCCCAGGTGCTGGACTCTACACTTGCCTTTGTTGAACTTCATTGGATTCCCCTCCACTCTGTCGAATAAAATAAAAGCTACAGGGCTTTTTTTTTTATTATTTTTTTTTA